>CM034008.1:3279729-3305554 GCA_019603395.1 Cyrtorhinus lividipennis
TATTTAATTGCGCGAAGTCGATATCGAAGATATTAACGAGAAAGCGAGAGACTCGTTTTCTGCTTGCATTAGCAACTTGAAAACCACTTACAGAATGGTTTTCAGTCGTGGAAATTTACATTGAACAATCAGAGCTTTTTTCGGTGGTCGTTGTTTCTCCTAAGTTCTCAGTTTAATCAATTCAATGAAAGCGCTACAGGTGTCGATGAATAGACCTTCTTCTCGGGTATTAAACGGCGTGTCCAACTTGGATCATCGGAAAACGGTTAAATAAAATCAGTCTGAAAATGGCGTAGAATGCCGCATTTCCACTCCTTCGTACTCAACAAATAGTTTTCTGTTTTTTCCCGCAACGAAAAACCAAAAAAAGTTCCAAATACCTAGCGCACTCCCGTAATGGAGAGTGAACTACAAAGGGCCGTTACTGCACTTCAAACAATACTAATTTAATTAAAATCAAGTATCTGAAAATGAAGATGAAATTATTTTCTCATTTGGAAATTTTTTTTTACGCAAAAATATCTGTTTTATTTTAATGATTTTATAAAACAGAGTATTTATCCAAAGTTCCACATTCTCATGGAGTCAAAGGTTAAACCGTCCCAGTGATAAATGTTAAATGTTGTTAAAAAGGCAATTACGATTGTTTTCATTCTCTCTCTCTTCCATGCGGGTTGGTACAAATACGAAAATGACAGTGAAAATCCACGTATGGCAGTTTATGGCTTTTGAGTGAGTGTTTGTTATCGTTTTCGGGTCTCGAAATCAATTGCTTATTTGGTTATACCGTGTCAACGAGCCTAGATTAAAATCATTTATTCAACTTATTTACCAGGCGGTAAATAAGGTATCTGAAGGCAGTTGGTAGTGAATGCGCTAATTGAAACAGGTGCCTAAATAAACCGCCCGCTCAAGGTCTGAATGAACAGGATGTGTGACTGAGTTGATTCGAAACCCGGCATAGGTACGTAATGCGGCAAAACGGGAGCCTGAATGAAGCATTACCATTCCCGTCGAAACTCCAGCAATCACACGGCCCTACTAATTGATGAGTACCTTAATTACCGAAAACCCAATCCGTCGCAAGGGCTGACGTTAGCTGGAAACTCTGATTGGGTCCTGGGCATACAAACTCGCGATGGCTCACGTGCCTAGGGGTTTTGAAAAGAGCGGCGATGCGGAATGGAGTTTAATTGAATCGCTAAAGCTTTTGCGGTCTACTCTTTGATAGCGTTCCAGCGTTGCAAGCAGATTTACATCCCCGACAACGTTGGGGGTTGTATAGGTAGGTATTAATAAGGTAACGTGAACTGCACCATTGCAATCAAGGAAGAACAAGGTGCCAATTATAGATCCAATTTCCGGCTCGAAACACGTGTGGTTGAAACGGAATGCGATAGGAATGAAATGGGTACGGATAATACCAGTTGAGAGGGGGGGGGGGCGCTCGACGCTGCTGCATGTTGAGCAAGAAAAATAACTCATTTCATCGATTGATCGCGGACCCTGTTGTGGACAGTTGAAAGGTGGATTAGGCGTTTTGTTCTCGTCATTCCACAAGAGCTGCCTTTTTTGTTGAGAACTGTCGACGATATGTTTTGAACCCATGGATTGCAGACATGGCTAAGGTGTATTTGATTGATTAATGAATAAAAATTATTCATCTGCCTGTAGTGACATAAGTGCAGTGCTAAATTATTCGGAACCGTCCAGACAACCCTGAAAATCTAATCACAAATAATGATTACAGTCATTCCTTTGTCCGTACCTAATGCCTGGGGAATGTTTGTCCGCCTCTATCTGGGCTAGGTCCAATACAGCCGCTAGCTGGGTCCCGCATCGTGATCTGCATTTAATATGAAATGCAGGAACTTCTTCAATCAAAACCACTCAGGCCACAGCTTTTTCAGTGTTCTTGCAATAACTGACCCTGATGACACACTCGACGTAAGATCAACAATTGATTTTCTGAATGGATAATGCTCTTGCCAGTGTTTTAGAGTGTCACCAGGCTAAAAGCCTTCCTGTCCCCTTCCTCCCTGCAGTCTTCAGCTGAAGGACGCTCCCCCACCACCACCATCGTTCCAGTGTATTTGTAGTATTGAAACCCTTGCGAAAGACGGTTTTGTTCCTACTTTTTTCCTCTGTTTGAAACGAGAAAACATGCTGGTACTGCCGTTTGGCGCACACGAGCGGGCCAGTCAGAAAAAGACGAGTCCTGTGACAAGGGAGAAGCCCGCGCTATTTGACATTTGATATCTTCATACGAAACCACATCTCCATTACGGCGCTTTCAAACCCATTTGATTGTTGAGGGATGACGGCTGATGAAACGTCCCCAACCGATGGATGAAGAGTTTCGCGGCGGTGCGATGACAATAATGTACGAGGCAGACCCATGAGGTTTTGTCGTTAACAACCATTGCATCGATCCTCCATCAATTCCAATATTCTGTTCGTTTTCAAACTACATCGGTGGCCTTCGTTCCCTGCCGCCATTGATGCATCGTGGTGCCCTATTCTCTGCGGATACCCTTCAGAAGACGCAAGACAGGGAAGAAGTTGACTTCCACGCGTGGAACTCTTCTTTTCCTTCAGGACTGTATTTGGCTCAGAATGAGACTACTTCGGTTCTAACGATTCAATTTTGTTGTCACCCCCCAACATTGTTTGTCCTCCGTTACTCCCGTTTCTCCCTCACACGTTACATTCGGCAGTTTCTACATTAATAAATCAGCCCGATCGGACAGTCAAGCTCATACATTCTTCTATTACTCAATGATTGCTGGAAATGGCGGATGCCAACTATGCATAATTCAGATTCGGATCGCCTGTAATTTTCCCCCTTCTCCACTTCAAATTCGCTCTTCGAATTCTCTTTATGACGATGGCGAACGCTGATACATCAATTCACTCCCTAATCCTTCTAGTTGGAATAAAGTGGAATGGTCGCGGTTCCAGCGTGATTCACCGCCGTGCCGTTGATTCTTGTGCTCTCGTCGCCAATCTCAGAGCAAGAAACGTCCCAACCCACAATGGTTTAGAGTCAGGTGAGTCTTACCTTCTTTTGATAGCCAATCCGTGTGAAGGCCCACAGTAGGAACCGCAAGCCGTAAAACGTTTGATTGCTTTCGGGATTTTCTCTCTACCTCTCACGAAAAGCGGTCAAGAGTTTCAAGTAGAGGATTTGTCGTGAAAAGGCAGGTGTGAGCAGTGAGACTCGAAATCCCCAAGCTCTCACTTTAATGTCAGAAGAATCCTAAGTTGAATAATTCCCTTACCCTAAATTTATAACCCGCTCTTGGTCCTTTTTGTTCATTGAATGTGATAGTGTTGACCGGTAGTGGGGACCTGCATTGCGTAGTTTGGAAAATTAGCTGCTGAACTCGTCGTGGCACATCTATCACACATATCCGTCCTTCCCAGCCGATCTTCACTCATCTGCATATCGAAAAATATGGCTATGAAGATTTTAAGTAGTGGCATTCTAATTTGAAAGAGCCTCCCTGAACAGCGAGCTCGCTCTTAGCCGCCGAATACCAGAAACAGATTCTTAAGAGGTTTATTAATGGGAAGAAAAACTGGTTGAGAAAAGCCACTCCGAGGACCCTAAGCCCTCCCCATCTGCCCTAGTTCCACCACCTTGTCTCTCCTAACTCCAGCTACTGTTTTTCACTCGCTCAACTTTTAAGCTCGGTTGAAGGGTCTGGAGTAGAGGGAAGTTGGTTACAGAAAGCTCGTTGCCACCCTCTTGCCACTTTATCCTCGTGTTGATAGTTTGGAGGAGTTATCGTGGTCAGCCACTTCCGATTGCCAAATTTCTTCTTTGTTCCCTGGTGAACTAACTGTCCCTAGCTCGTTTTTTTTTTGTTTTTGTTTTTTCAGCACAATACTGTTTTTGTCATGTGACGAGTTCAGCTCGAAAGTTCTGCTCAGAATTTTCTTCGGTGGTCATTAATCTCGCTCATCTAGTTCTGACTTCTTACTCGAAACTTGAATTTTCCTATCAAGTCATTGATTTCTCCGTCTCCTTGAGGGTTGCTTGAACAGTAGTAGGCTACTAGGTCCCCCCTGCCTATGAAGGTTGGCTAGTGAACTAGTAACACCGGATACGTCCAGCGTCGGAGGGCGGTTGGAAGGCGTAGTTGTGCCTGATAAGAGGAGTGGCGGTAGATTGGGAGAAGCTTGTTGTTACTCCACATTTGAAGCAGCGTTTCTTGTTTCCAACTTATCCTCTCATCGTAGTAGGTACCCTCCTCGATCGAGTACAGACAGCCGTTGTAGCACGCATCCGCAATCGATAAATACTGAAATTCTCGTCGTACAAAACCAACGGCAAAATAGAAAATAATGAGAGAAAAGGGGTGAAAACGGGCTCTTTCACCTCACAATGCGAATTCCCTCCGGCGAAGCAAATGTATTTCTTGGCTCTGCGCCATTTCGAATTGCAACCCTGAAGAGACGCTCTGCACACACAACTCTTGTTACAAATTAAGGTGGAGCACCTTTCTTGAGGTTTTGGGGGCGGATCGCTCTTTCTTACTCTAGAAGCGTAGAGAAAAGCGAGTTGGAGGCAAGACTGAAAGGAACGAACGTGCTCCAGGAGGACGTTTCAGCGTGGTTAAACCCTAATTATACGAGATTTCTTCGAATATTCCCGTTACTGTGATCCAGTTTTTGTCTCAAATGAATCTATTTAGTAGAAATTGATTATTCTTCTTGTTGCTCTTCTCACAGCTTCTCTATTCGCATATTTCAGTGGGAAATTATTTTTACAGCTTACCTTACCCGAACTTATACAGCCTGAAGTGGTCCTGTCAGTTGGAGAGGCTGAGATGCGTCAGAGGTATAAAATATCACAAAATGTGCCGAAGCCGAGTTCGAGGTAGTGCGCTGGGTGCTAAAACCCAGAATTAGCTGTTTTACTCACGTTTTATTGGTATCAAATAAAAAATGCAAGCAAAATTCACTTAAAAAGTTCTTATTCCAGTTTTTAGGAAAGGATGTAGCTTTCTATGTACCTATTTTCACTATAAATTCTGGCGATGGCGAATGTATGCACTTCTCTATATGTACGCTTTCTTGTAATAACTCATACAAAAGTACGTTAGCTTACACCATGAGTCTCTCTGACCATCGTGTCTATTGTCGAAGAGCAGTCATTCACTCTTGTTACTCAGCAACGTCCCTTATGCATGCATGTGATGCAGCGGGTTTACAGGAATTCCTCCTCTCCTGTATTTCGCGTCATGACATAGAAACTTCCCCTATGAGACACCGAAGGATATTATTCATCCAAGCTCAAGAAACGCACAAACTTTTTCCAACCATCCATCCGTCAACAAATTTTCTCCCCTTACAGTGTGGAGAAAACGTGGAACAAGTTTTTTAGTATGGAACCTGCCAAAGCTCTTAAAAGGGTCTTCCCCCTGAAACCTCTTCATCATGTGGATTTTCCCTTGGATGGAGGTCCTTCATCTCGTGAGGGGATGTGACGGTGAGCGCGTGAAAGCTTTCAAATGTTCTTTTTCGATCCGAAAGGTTCCCTTCTTTAATCCGTTTTTTGAGGGGGTATTTATTTTCATTTTCGTGGACGCCTGTGGCGGAGCTCTTGACAACACTACGACTTGGCAAAAGAGGCAAAGTGGATTTTAGCTCAAGTGCCACTTACTTTCGCCTTGTATATTTCGCTATGCCGAAATGAGCATCTGATCTAATCTCTTGAGTTGGCCAAGAAGATGGTGAAAAACGAGGCAACATTTTCATTAGTAGTTAGCGGTACTTTCAATATTATTGAAAATGAGAAAGGAAGACTACAACTAAAACATATAAAACAGAACGCTTGTATGGGCCAATAATTGCCGACGAAAATAACCCTTCCGAGGTCCCCAACCTGCTGTTCGACCTCTGTAATCCGTGATTCGAAGGCACAATCGTTTTGCTCCTATTGACGCCCACAAAGCCCCACTTGATCACTAAGCTGCATTATGCCGCATCAAAGGCTCTCGGGTGCCACGTTTTAATGAACATACTCGTCGGTACTGTTTTCAAAGGGTTCCCTCCACGTTTTATTTTCCCCGAATGTACGCACCCTTTACGTTATTTTCTCTTCAAAGGGAATGTTCAATATAATACTACGTTGGAGCGGACGAAGTCGAGATTACAGGGCCAGGGCGTGAAGTTGTGCTCAAAAAGGGTGCAAGTTACTGAAGATTAGTTGGTGAAGTACTAACCGACAGCTGGGCCTTCAAAAAGTCGGATCGATCCAGCATTTCAGGGAAAACTTTAACGTTGAGAGAAAATGTTGGATTCCTCGCCCGATGGCAATAAGCCATATCACACCGACGATAAGTTCGCTACGGCTGTATAAACTTGTCAATGTGGATCGCTAAAAGGGTCCCGAAGGATTTACGACTACAGAAACCGTCTGCGTGCAAACCACACCCATCGCCTGTTCTAATACACAACTTTATCAACACGTGTGCGCACCTCGAAGACATTACAGGTACCTGGATTAATAACTGCGCCAGAGGGTAGATTCCTCCTTTAGGGCTGTGAGACGGGCCGAATTCTGGCTGCCGGCCTTAATGATTCTCAAACTCATGATGTCAAACTACGTTGCTCAAGCTTGCGGAAACACTTCAAAACAATCACCATCTCCAGCAATTTTCCTCGTCGTAACTACCTCCTTTCTTGTTTACTTTTAATTTCCGTTGCAAACCCCTTTCCATCCTCCTTTGTAGCGATCTTCTCTTGTTTTCTGGCCGGTATCTTTTCTCAATAGGAAACTTCATCACCAACGAGAGGGGTCAACCGTAGGATGAGGTCGCTCGGTGTGGTCTATAGGCGCTAACGGAAGGATCAGCCTTAATCAGTGACTTTCATTAAAAACTCTTTGCTCCCCTTCAGGTTCCTGTTGCCTGGAAAAGTTCTCATTTCCCGGTTTCTTCGAGGCTTCTCGTCTTTTTTTCCCCAGCCAATATCAATGATTTTTTTTTCTTTTTTCCGGGTCTTCGTGCTTCTCGAAGAGCGTAGGTATAATTAAAACTTAATGGAACATTCTTTTATACTCAGTAAACCCGTGGAAGCTTATCTTGGCTTAACTAATCGCAGCAGTCTGAAAATTAATTCCATTACTGGGCACGTTCATGCGCGATAGTAAATTGAGTGGTTTCTAGTCTTACTTGTGCGCGAACGAATCTCTGCCTCTTTGTTGGTCCGTTGATTTGTTAAGTTCTCCTTTGAAGACGGATATCTAATACGAAGTAGCTCAAGGGAATTTCGTTCCAGCACTATAACGTGCATTCATAGAATGTCATGTCTCATCTTGAAGGTTCAGGAAAACTACCAAAATTGTGAAACGCTGTCTGAAAATGTAATGAAACTAAAATTTAGAAAGACACGTAACGATTTAGTGTCGTTTTGAGCCGTAGTTTAGATAGTAGTTGGATCTGTATTGTGAGCGAGTTCTACTGAACACTAAAGGGCTGAAGTGATAATAAAAAGTGAATTTATTATTCCCATATTTTGGCTTCAGTTACTTCTTCCTATTCAATTTATCGCGCTCATACGTATGATCGCCAAAGATTGGACAATAATTAATTATTTCATTTTGTCTGCACTCGTGTGCACATTATTCTGTATTGGTAGAGGAATCTGGCGGAGATTTTGATGGTTGACTTTTTTTTTATAGCGTTTATAGCTTCCTACATTTGTTCTGCATTTGAATGATTATTTGTTTGGATTTTCTCTACGGCCTTGCTTTATTCTTCCTGGGAAAAGGTATCACTCCAATAGAACACGAGATTGGAAACAAAACTAGGACCCCGAGGATATCAATAAGCGAGTGGATCGGGTTTCCGGGCTACAAGTTGATTTCCCGCTTCTCCTCCTGGATAGGTGAAGATGGATGGAGCCGAAATAATAAGAAAAGTATTAGCAAACCCCTCTGGTGCAAGGAGGCTTTCTCTGTTGTGCGTTATTCATCACTGTTATCCTCCCTAGACTAGGTATCTTTCCCAACGGTGACAGGTAATTACGCGGTAGGTTTGAAGAAAAAACTCCGAAAGAGGAAAAACCGCGGGAAAAGTACCATTCATGTCATCCTTGTTACTCGCCCTTAAATGAAAATTTTCTTTTTAAATTAATCGCTTGTCAGCCTTAACATCGCATTTCTATTACTCTTTTCGTAGAAAGAAATCCATGGTAGGTGTTAAGTTGATTTACAGTGGGGAGAAGAAAAATGAGTCCTGTGGTGTATTTTAGTCATTGAAATATCATTAAAAGTAATAAGACATCATCTTTCACTTGCATAGTCTCTTACTTCCCGAAGTCACTATTGCTTTTTCTGTTTCAGGTGGGAACTGCTACAATCGGATTAATACCCATTTTCCTTACACGTGAGTTGACGTACTGCTTTTTCATATTCAATGAATTTGTTAATCTTCATACACAATGAATTGATATCCTTCTGATGGAGGGACCATCCAAAACCATGCAGGTATCAAAGGAAGAGGAATAAATCAAATTCGTGCGTACTAAATCATCATGTCTACGTTCCCCTTTGGGGAATATATACAAAAAAAAAAAAAAACGCTGCAGCATGAAGACTCATTCCAATCTATTCAGCATCCAAAATTTAGTGGAAAATGATACATACCCCATACGCCTAGGTACCAAAAATTTCGAAAACACATTCGAAATGGGTAGATAGATTTTGACCCATTTTGACCCAATGCCTCTTCTGGTAGGCGTCAATCGTTCCGGGACCCGTCTCATTGGATTCAGCATCCATAATTTAGTCGAAAATGACATCCCACACGCCTAGTTTGCCGAAAATCCATTTTTCGAAATACACATTTTGACCCCTACGACCCCCATCCCCCTCCCTAAATTTGGTCCGATCGGGCTGTTTCTCAAAAACCAGAATGGTAGATTTGATGCTACATCAACATCTTGTTATATAAGGTGAATATTTAGCATGGGTTTGAGGACATAGTGAAGGTTGGCAATCTCAAGCCCGAAGAATCATTACGTGGACAAGTCGGCACATGAGTTGAATGAAATCTCTCTCATTGTACCCTTCTAACTTGAAATTTACATTGAATCGGACAAACTTGAAAAAGAAGGTAGAAATGTGTCGACCCAGACGATCCATCTGGTATGTGATAATGCTGGCGGCGATGGTATTTTATCTATTTGAACGGGAAGGAAAACGCCAAGGACTCTTTATCTAATTTACAATGTGTTCTCTCCAAGAAGATACTAGTAACTTGACAAGCTTTAGTCCAATTGGAACTCTCTCAATGTGGTTCGCAAGTTATAATCTACTACGGTGTTGTACTGGAACAATGCCCTTTTGTGCCAATTCAAATGCATTCGGCAACGTGAATAAAAGCGTGTTGCGTTGTTCGAGGTGGAACAGTGGCAGGCATTTTAATCACTCGGATGATACCGTTGGACGGTGAAACGGACCTAGCAAGAATTTACCAAACTCGTCACGTCGCCCGTTCAAATAGAAGGTTGAGCTTTTACCCGAAACCAACTTCAAGCAGAAGACATTGTTCTGTATCCACTCTCTGTGATTATTTGACAAACCGGGTCTCGGAATCGTCGTTTACTTTGGGGGCCCTTCGTTATTGGACAAGGTTGATCTAACTGGCCCTCAAAATCGAATTGACGTAATTGGATGAGGGACACCGGAAGGTTGTCTGTATGTGAAGAATGACATTTTAAAACGCTACTTTATGATATATGAGGCCATTTAGTCGTTGGAGACTTCAACGATAGCTTAAGCCACAGGTAATGAACGTCTGTGGAGCAATGTGCAGCGTTCCTAAATCCATCCGCATCCTGAACATTTTGCGATTTTATGTCTTTCAGTAGGTACTACCTCTCTCCCTAGCGACTGATGCGCAATGCCATGGATTTTACGTCGAACACGTGCCCTCTTACAAATGTAAATTCATGTACTATTGAGTTCGCTACATCACTGTTACTGCAGTATTCCTTCAGAAAAGCAATCACCCGATCCAATTCTTTCTCGTTCTATTTTATAAACCGTCTTTTTCAATAAACCTTTCTCAAAAGGAAACGCTTACTAACATGATGGCTTCCACGTGACGCCGAAAGCATTTGGTAAACCATGACCCGAATCGCTTTCTCGCGGCCCTGATACGGTGTTGGAATAGCAATCTTGTTTCCTCCGCCCGCGTGTAACATCATCCTACTTGAAGAAGAATCTGTGAGTAGAAAGAGATGATCACCAAGTCAGTACGGAAGGCAGTAGGACCTATACGTTTCTTCTCTCTGCTACCTCTTTTCCACTGATGTTCCTTTAATAGCCTTCGTCCCACACGTTTCACCCGCTAGCTTTTCACGTTTATCTTTGAAAGGTTGCAACCCCTTCTGATCCCTTTTGACTTGTATCTCCACTCCTACCTTCTCCAGCACTTGGAGAGTCAGCTTTCAACAACTGAGGTGCCAATATTGTCGACGCGAAAGAGCTTCGTTGAGATGATATGTCTGTGGGCACGCCCATACGCTCATTTCTTGTGAGTATTCTTGTCGGTAACCCTCTGGAGTGGCTGGTTAGATTCTGTCTCATTCTTGTGGCTAACCGATGTGTGGATGTTTGCTTTCCCACTGGCAGATTCTCTGATAAGATCAAGAGTAAAAACATGGCTTTCAAGTCCATGCTTCTTCTTTAATTAAAAAATGGTTGTATTCCATCAGTTTCATCAGAATTTAGTCATCAGTACGCTGTCTAAACTTCATTTGCAAGGAAAATCTGAGTGAAGTAGCTAAGAGTGAAAAAAAAGTGATGGACAGACAGAATGCCGCTGGAACCAACCTCTTTCTCAAGTGGTTGAGCAAATTCAGGCCCCTGCTGACAAATTGGCTAAATTATTAGCCACAACCGTGCACCGCATGTCACCTTTATTCATTTATTTATTATTTATTTATTTATATTAATAATAATTATTATTATTATTTATTCACGGCAAGTACTTCATGTCTACCTCGAATGTTTCATTGTTGAAGCTCACGATAATGCTAGGTAGTGCTTTTCCTGAACATTTTCCACATGGGGAACTCCTGATCAATGGATTGGCCAGGCCATGTGGTTTTGCCTCGAAATCACATCATTTAGGAATCCTTAGGTACTCATTAGAGCCGGTCAGTTGTGGCCAAAATCGCTGATCAGATGACGCTTGGTGGTTGGACGCAGGTTGGAATCCTCGATAGAAGCTTCGGAAACCCCCAAAGAGACGTTATAATTCGTCGCTACGGTCCCTGGTCTCGGGTTTTAGCACAGTTTTCCGTTTAATCGAGTAACAGGTGTTGGCGGTTTGCTCACTGCGCTATTTTACGACCAGTCTCGCTCTTCTGGTCTGCGTTTCTCAAACCACCTGAGTTCGATTTTCCTCGGTTTGCCGTCCGATTTAACCGAGTCTGTTTGTGTGCCTCTGAAACGGCTCTTACTCGATTTGGCTCTCTCAATCAAAAAAATTCGTGGGTTTTTTAAAAGAATATCTTAGCTCTTGGAGCGCAGTGTTAAAATAGTGTACTTATTATTAAAATTGAGCATCTACTCTGATCACTGTAGGTACTCACGGTCCTCTATTTTGTCATGAGAATACATTTGACGTACCATCCGTGATCTACATAATAAAACAGAGTTGTTGTCCTTGTGACCATTCTAATTATTAGAGCTCGTCACTTGTCTGTGCGACCTAGGAACTACGATGCAGACCGAACAACTTTATCGCTGTGGCCAATTTATGAAAACAGAGTTTCCGGTTGATTGTTCATTCATCCAGGAATTATGACAACATCGAGCTCCACAAACAACTTGCGGGAACTATGAACTTTTTTCTCTCTTTAATATTTAATTCGTTGAGCCCGGAGTATGGTCAACTGTGAATATATCGACTGTAAGTATCGACACAAATGTATAATAATTGCGTTTCGCGATACTCAATACTATCAGTTTACTATTCTTATTGGAATGTTGCTTATTAATTCTATTATAACAATACATCCATGCATTCGTGTCAAAATAACAATCCATTTTTTCTCGATGTGTACAGATCCAACAGATCCAAAATCCGAAATGTCGTCCGCTATCCGGGCCAAAACGGTTTGATGCTTGAGAAGAAAAATTTAACGTTAACTCCGTTAGGCTAAGCCTAATTAATTTTTATTCCGATTTCGTACTAAAAACTGAGGGAGAATACTGGTGAAAATGTATAGGTAACTTACAAACGGGTTTCAAGCTTTCAAGCTAGAGTTATAGGCGTGTTAAAGTATCTTTTTTTTTTTTTTTTTAATCATCAACACGAAATGAGGATTTTTTTCTGCTTCTTGCGTGTGTGTACGAGTTTCATTGGTTGGGTTCTCTTTTACAGCTTCAAATGTAATCACCCGCTCAGTGAATGCCTTCCCACCGGTATTCGCTGAACGTTCGAAAACCGAGATAATGAAAGGTATAATACGGACATCTTGGCAAATACCGAGGATAACTGGGGGCAAAGAGGGGGCATTATTCCCGTGGGTTATACCGCGTGTGCTTTACAGTGTGTTTCTGACATTTCCATCCCCTAGATTCCTGTATGGTAATAACGGGAGCCCTGGGGAGATTATCGCTCAGGAGTTTTGTTCACGTATTCCCTTCTACAATGGATTTGATGGCAATGCTCTTTTACAGTCTTCGTTGAGATTAAAGTTTCCGCGTGTTTTTACTGTGTGAGCGTAATTTGAAAAAAGCTGTAATCTCGGAACGTGCCCGTAGGTGGATAAACGCCGTTCCTGAAGTTCTAATTACTCGCTTTTATCCGGATATTTTTATCTTGCATTGATCTTGTGCACTTCTATGCAACTTTGATCCTTCGAAAAGAGCTCCAACTGTTGTTCCTATTGATACTAAAGAAAAGCGGAAACCTTTCTGAAAACAGATCAACATTGTATTTCATCTTGAATTCGGACCCCAAAAGGCTAGGGACTCTACGGCAACGATCAATATTTCACTGACCACGTCGTTCGATCCTCAGAATTGTTCTTGGAGGAGGAGCCCGTCAATACGGCTTATCGAGTTGGTACTTATGTTTTATTTCTACCGTAGATCAAAGCTTCGAGGATCAGCCGACAAACGACTTTCATGAACTCCGCGAATAGGGTTTCTTATTCGGGGAAATCAAACCGAAATATTCATAGTCGCCTTTGAGCCTTCAAAATGCTTTATGATTCCCTCGCAGATAGAGAGTTTATCGGTGTTCGATACCGGATCTTGAGGACTTTGATCAGAGTGTATTTTAGAACTAAGAGTGCTTATAAATGCTGACCCGTAATTGTTCGACGACATGGTGTCTACGGGTACTCACGTACATAGAACACCTTTTTAAAAAAATTAAAAACAATTGGTTTTCGTATATTGTAGGTATATATCTTCTACTATGAACTTAAGTTAGCTTTCCACCGACCACGGACCAATTGTCATTCTACGATGAGTGGATTGAGTTGAATCACACCTGTGTAACCACATTTTATCTTGCAGGCGAGTCACGTTGGGGCGAAATAAGATTTCCAACCTCCAGGAGTCGAGCCGGAGTAATTCGATTCTTTTCCTCACACCTAGAAATCAACTTTGTCGTCTGATTTATCGACAGAATATTCTCCTTTATTTGGCATTCGTTCTTTTCCCATAAAAAAGAGGAAAATCCTCATCTTCTTTCAAGTTGTGAGGGAAAGATCTTCACCTCTTTCCAAAGTTCGACAAAAGAGCAGGGAAAGTTTTGATAAACTCTCTCGAAATAAACTTCTGCTCCGTTACTACTAGTTGGGAGGTAGGTTTATTCAGAAGGGTTTCACGAATGTCTTTGTAACTCGGGGTTTTTCTCCCTGTAACTGAGACGAGGCTGTACATAAACAGGGTCTTTAAAGTTTCATTTGAAACCCTCGCCGTAAGTTGGTTCAAGTTTTAGGACGTGATTAGACCTTCGCCTCCACCCCAAATTCCTTATTTATTACTTCATTACTCTTTTTATTGCGTCATCAATACCTTTTTCCCCTTCAGAGGGCACCCACGTGTTCTAACGGTGTTTTCACTTCCCCCTTACACCAGCGCGCACCCTATTACGAGGAAATGAATTATTCAAAGTCTCTTTTTATAAATTTTAAATTCTCTCTCCCTGTCGTGCTTTTGTAACAAAGTGGAGTTAGTAACAGTAGAGCTTAAAAACCGTCACGTTTTTCTTGAGCTTTATCGTGCCGTTTTATCCGCGTATGATCAACCGATATCAACAGCATATATTATAATGTACATCCGTGCCCGAAAGTTCAGCATTTATACGTGCCATCGTGGAACAAATAGCTTCCTATATATTTGGCGGACACTCCAAAATGTGTGGATAATTTATAGGAAATGGAGCGTTTAGTCAATTCAGAGATGGAAAATCCTCAAGCAGCTGGTAAGAGCACAATTGTGTGTGCTGACGTCTTGGATGTGGGCACCTCAACTGCTCTCAAGACTACTCAGCGGGTACCGTCGGTATATCTCAACAAGTCATTTGCCCGTTTTCATTAACATTCCAAACACTTGTGGCCCAACGCATCGGAAATTACCAATAGGACCAAGGCACTCCGAAACACCCCTTTGTTCGCAATGCATTCATGTTCCATAAGTATTTGGATCCCCCTTATAGGGCGTAGGCACCAATGAGAACTACTTGAGTTGGGTAAAACCAGCATACATAATATATTTGTTTTTACCGAAGTAGGGTTTGGCTAAGGAGCGTGAACTTGTAGCTACCCAGTTTTCATTGAGGGGTTTCGTTTCAGTTACTTATTGATGTTTCTTTAAGGAATCTTAGGTGTTTTATTTTGATTCGAACTTCTTTGTACATGTTGTGGAATATTCTGTTACGGTTCAGGTGACACGATTGGCGTGAAGACGATGGAAACGCCCAAACGGGAATCGTTAACGCGCTCGATTCGGGTGGCGAATGATCTAAAAAGAGTTGAAAATCACGTTTCCTTCTTGCGGGAAAACTCGTCAAGGGACCTCTCGTTCTCGCGAACAAAAGGTCCGCAAGATCTGAAGAACACGAATTACTCTAGCGCATCAAAGGTTACACGGTGGACGAACATGTTGGGGTCTGTTCTCGGTCTCCGAGTTCTTCTTGTCAATCATTCGGATGATCGACTTTCTCCATAATGTGCGCCTAATGTCGTCCATCGACGAAATCTTGTCTTGAATTGAAGCTGGCCAAAGAGCTTGACAAATTTGACGGGTGGGATTTTTATTTTTGTTCTTGATGGATCACAAACCGGTCTAACAGGAATCCTTCTTTCTATTATTCGCTGCGTGGGGCGAAAATTTCATTTGAGCATTCTCGTTTCGTCTTCGTCTTCTTCTTCTCTTCGCCCATCTATACTGTGCGAGAAAACCTCCTTTCCAGAAAGGCCTTCCATCGTAAGACCAGCAGCACCGTTCCCGCCCAATTACGGTTTCCTCAGCGGGAGCAAAGGGGAACATAATGACGTTGGAGGGTGAGAAATTGACCTGCAATCCTCCGAAAAAGGCGAACCCTTCGTTAGCGCCACCCTCAAGTGACCAAACACGATAGCGAAAATAATTTTTTTTCTCTCTCCCTCGCCAAATGAAAATTGACTCACCTACTCCAATGTGACTGGCACGAACGATCGTATATTGTTGTAGTCAAGAGTCGTTATCTACTCTTGAAGTGTGTACGTACTGAAATATCAAAGGTCAGAAGTTCAACGGGTCGATTCATTTCTCGACGGAACTTCCTCATATTTTACGTTGATAATGTCAGCTCTTCTAAAATTGACCTGACGTGGACTTGATGGACAAAATCTGCAGACTAAACAACTCGCCAGCTGTTTTCCCAATCAAAAAGTGGCATTATCTTCAAAAGTGAATCTCTCAGTCCGCCACTGGAGCGGTTCGTTCAAAATGTGCCTGAATAAGCTATTCATCCCGAACACTATAAATTCCATAACTTATGCAGGTGGGCCGTTAAGCGTCTACAGGGTGGAGCAATTCATCTTTCTCCTAAGCAATATAACGTTTTGGCACTCGACTTTCCCCTTCAAGTTATGAATAATGGCAGTTTCCATTATAACGCAGCTATGACGAAGTTTATTCGCTTTTTCCTTGCAAATTCAATAATACAGATATTTGTCAAAAAGTGCACCTGAAGTTGTCAGCCGATTTATAATTTTAAATATCTCTGCTAAAATAGTGGGCTCTCCTTTTGCAAACGATTTTTTGCAATTTGTGAAAGAAGCGGTAATTCACAAGGAATATGCTTTCAATTGTAATAAATAGCGAATAAGGAAATGTATTTACTGATTGGGAATTTCATTCGAATGGCCGTTAGATAAATTTGTTCCACTCTAACGTGTTCACGGGACGTTATTCATCTGTCAAATATTGTCGGCCTTTTAGTAGGTATATTTTCGTTGTGATGCAGTGAACATTGTTGTGCCTCATATTTTGAGGCGTTAATTTGTTTAACCTCCAACCACTTCACGCTTTGAGGAAATCGAAAATTGCTCGCCCGTTTACTTTTGCCTTCTCATCCCTCGCCGACCGGAGACCCTGCGTTTACCTTAAAAAGGAAATTCTGTCAACTCATTTCCTCTTTGTTCCACACGCGCTTCTTCCTTAACTTTAAAATTGTTTTTGACGCCGAAATTAAAAGAAGTCAGTGATTCATACAATTGTTTTTCAGTATTTTTTTTGAAGAATCCTTCACGTGGAGCTGTTGCCCTCTGGGTGGTTCGTTGCCTCCTGATTCCCTATTAGAGGACAAACTCTTCCTCTATGTAGACAAAATGGCTCACATATGTCGCAATAGTTTAGATATCGATCTTATCAGGAAGCTTTCCGATCTTTGTGGTCTCCAAAGTAAGTAGAAAGGTCTACTTTTACGTAGTAGAATACCCGTTTGGAGAATACCAATTGTCTCATAACCTTCTGTGGCCCCCATTTTGGCATTCGGCCTGAAACCGATCTTGATCGATTCAATGTGTCCAATTTAGTGAAACACCTTCACCCGTCTAGGTCCCAAAAACTATGTAATTTGAATTTTTCCGTACTTCGCCTGCGTTCAAGCATTCGGGCACGACTAGGGCACAAACATAATTTGCCTTTTGGCCTGGGCAGTGAAAAGACATTTCGGATTTTGATTTTACACACTTTAAAACACATTTTGAGGAAGTGTTATTTCTTTGGTTTTTGATCGGTACGAATAAAAGGGTGTGTTATTCCAATGAGTATAATATTACGATACGTCACTGTACTATTCCGACCTGTTGGATTCCTCCAAAGTTTGTCCGACATAAATTGTTCTGAGATGTCTATCAATACTTACATTTTCTACAATAATATATTGACTGGTGTTTCTTATTCTAGTTCTTATTCTATAAAATTTAATAGTAGTTTCAAAATACCTCCTAAGAAAATGCTCATTAAGTTCCAAGATTGCTAAACGGATTGAACGAGATCAAAAGAATCAACGTTGGGCCTATTATTCATGAAATACTCTGCATTTCATGATCACCCTCTGGTTTTGTATCCTTGTTGTACGAAGCTACCTCTGCCAATATAGTCGATTTTATCTTATCAAGCCAATCTCACCTTGTTCAATACTAGCCTACTAAGAACACTCCCCCTGAGAGCTACATAGTGGTGGTTATGGAGGGGGGAGGGGGTTGGTCTTCTAAAAAAGTCTTCACCGGGCAATTTCGCCTGAGCCTCTCCCGACACTTCCCGATTCCTTTGGAACAATAGCGATCCCAAACAATAGGGCCGTAGTGGGCGCCTCGGGACTCTGAAAAACCCCTCGAATAACCCCGTTTAGCGGCAGACGGCCTTAGCCGGGATCCTCGAGAAAACTGAACATTAACAAATGACGTCATGAGCACCCTCAACTTGTTTTGTGTTCCGAGAGATTCCGAAGGAAGAGGACGGATAAAATCTGGAGAGCTCCTTTTGGTTGCTTTTATGTGCTGAAACGGGGAGAAAACAATGTGAATTAAGGACCGGCCGTTTTTCTTCAAACATGCTCACCCTTCTGGTTGCTCTTCGTCCTGGTTCTGCGGTCTTCTTGATGAATTCTCTTGATGCAACGTCATTTGCTTTGTCTCAGCCAAAGAGATGTCATTAGATATGAGGCGTTGATGTCGTTTTGAACTAATTGCGGTCGGGCTTAACAATACAAACCGACGACCATTGATCGCCATTACAATGGACTGTATAGACAGACTTTCGACAGTGGTACCCCCTGTTATCTAACTCTCGAAAGTTGGACGGTTTCGAAGTTCGCCGGTTTCAACTTAGTGAGTGTGTATAGTTTCAAAGTTATCGGGGCTTACTTGTAACTTTATTTAAATCATTGAAATTTTTCATTTTATTTTTATTAAGAAGGTAAATTTTGTATAATAAACTGTCACGGTCCCACTTGCTTCCTCGTGATCTTGAAAATATGTCCCATTTAACTTCTAGAAAACTAGAAACATCCGATTCCAGCATCGGGAAAACAGTTAATTAACGAGGTAACGAATCTCATTTATTGTATATCGTAGAGCCTAATGATTATGTTACAATCATTGGTACAAGACAAACTCACACTCAATTATGTTTGAGAATTCATAGATGACTGGTTTTGGTTGGTTATTCCTTGAGTAATCAACCTATGTTTTCATGCAAAAAGTCAATCTCTCCGATTCGCCCCAAAATTTGTTCTGGACGTTTCAAGGTGTCTAGATCAAAATTAGCAAATGTCCATCCGCCGTACGTCATCCACGCCGACTTTGGTAGTAGAAAATTTTCTAAAAATCTGAAATTTTGGTCAGGAGTCCGTTCATGGCTCTAGTTGGTCCTCAAAACTTTTCAACCCGATCGGACCAAATTTGGGTGGAGTAGGGGTCAAAATGTGTATTTCGAAAAATGGATTTTTGAGATTTTTTGCAATCTAGGCGTGTGGGGTGTCATTTTCCACTAAATTCTGGTCGCTCAATCCAGTGAAAAGGGTCCCAGAACGATTGGCACCCGTTGAAAGAGGTTATGGGGTTATGGGAGGTTATGAATATGTGTTTTCGAGATTTCTGGTACCCTGGCGTGTGGGTATCATTTTACACTAAATTTTAGACCCTGAATCGATTGGAATGGGTCCGGGACCCTCCACACCCATTGTTCCCCCATTTTCCCCATGTTGAAGATATGAATCTCCTTGCGCCTGGTTCGAGGATTTTGATACAGACATCTTGAAACGTCCAGAATACAATTTTGGGCCGAATCGGAGAGGTTGACCTATTGCATGAATTTGTTGTTGGTACCATCAGTTTTTGCCTTGTTCTTGCTAGAAGATATGAATTGATGCTCAGCCATCTTCCTAGATGATGTACTAGTACAAAGCTTATGACAAAACCTGGCATGAAGGCCTGATACATAATTTGATGAGGAAACTACCCTACCAATACTTTAAGCTGCTCAATTCCTATTCATCCGACCGATACTTCTGCTACCAAACAGGACGATTTCACAATGAACGAAAACGCATGGTTCCTGAAGGGAGTGTATCAGGCCCACTTCTATACATTCTGCAATCAAGCCACCTACGAGAAGTTGAATTTAACTTCACAGCTACATTTGCAGACAATACTGCTGTCCTGGCAGTTGGCAACAGCAACAAATCAAAACTTAACAAATCAGTCACGAAAGTCAGTCAATAGACATCAAAATGGGTAATCAAATTAATGAGGCGAAGTTTGTGCTCTTCGATTTCACCAATCTCAAGATCGGCTACATCCCCACTTTCCTCAACAACACAGCCTAGTAGTGGATGTGAAAGAGTGCACAAGGAAAAAACGACGAAATTACGTGTCTTGCGTTCTAATAAATAGTTGTAGTAATGAAAGGTCAGTGCAACACTATAAAAGACTCGATGCAATTGTCAGAAAAAAGTGTTACTTTCATGCTATGCCTCTTTAATTAAATGAAATCACATTGAGATAGTTCAAATCACAAGCATTGATTTGAATCCTTAAATTAGTATTTATCATGACTAGGTAGAACATTTAAACTGTGCAATCGAGCAATATTAATAATGGTTCTTCATTTTTGACAGAATTATGAAAGGGGATCGAGAAAATGAAAACAAATAAAATCTCACGTGAAGAGACGATTGTCTTCAACGCAACTAACCCACATACCTCCATCCGTCCTTTAAAAGTCTGCCACGAAATGCCGCTCGTTCTCGCTTCAACGGCCTCATAAAGCTGTGATTTAACGACCGTGAAGAAGGAACGCCAAACGGTCAAGCCAAAAGCTTCAAGGGCCGCCTTCCGCATACCCGAATTGTTTTGAGTTTCACGCTACTCTCGGCCCTTGTTCTCTCATGAACCGAGAATGCCATCATGTTTCGGTAAAGGCAACTGAGGCATTTCGAGCGTTGAAGTTATGCGAAACAATATTAGGGCGTCAACGTTTTAACCGCGTCAAATATGTTACGAGGCTCATTTAGGTTAATTAATTATTTGCTACCCGCCGAATCGATACGGGCTCCGGTACAATATGAGGAATTCTAAATATGCCGATAATCTGCCCGTTGGGTGACCTGACTCAGAGCGCTTTCTACTGTAACATTCCTGAAACAGGCAGATACATCGTCGAAAATATTTTTATTTTGTTCCAGTAAGAATTTGCAGCGTTTCCTATTTTTGGATATTGCCGGTCAAGATTTCGTGTCAATGAATATGCTGTCATTCTTACGGCACAGTGTGTCTCAGAGGGTGTTTCCATTCGTTGATGCGGCAACCTTCAGGCAATTTATTAGTCAAGTGTATTCCTAAAAATCAACCTTGTTATCATGCCCTAGGTCAGGCGGGGGGACCATATTGGTCGAGCTGTACAAATGAGGTACCTACTCAATTTTTGGTTTGGTTATTACCTAAATATTCAACCTTTGTTATCCCAAGGTCATGGGCCAATCGATCCAGCGTCCAACAATCAGTGGAAAATGATGCCCTTTCACCCAGATATCGGAAAATCTCGAAAACTCTCTTTTGAAATTGGTAGGTAGGTACCCATTTTAACCCAGACCCACCCCCAGCACTGATTGCTCCAGGACCAATCCCAATGGGTTCAGCTTCCCAAATGTAGTGGGAAATTATACCCTACATTCCTAGTTACCAAAAAGTTCCGAAATGAAGTTTCAAAAAACATATTTTTACCCATACCCTCCACAAAGTCCCTACTACTGAAAATGGCGTGGACAGCGGACGTGTTTCGATCGATACACTACGAAACGTATACTGTCAAATTTTAGTAGACCGGAGAGGTGGTCTTGAGCGTGATTACATTGTTTGATTATTCGAGGAATAACTAACCAAAAGGGGGAACTCAATTTTTTACAGAACCGTTTGACCGTCAGGGTTTCCTTCCAATTTAATACTTCCTCTGGAATCCAAGAGATATTATACGCTTTCCCACACGATACTCCTATAATAATAGTCCTGTGTGTAATAATTTGTAGTCTTTTATCTCTACTTTAATTTAAGCGTTGACCTCTTTTCACTGAACAAGAGGTGCCTTTAATCCTCATAATTAATTGCGTTTAAAACTCATCCTGGAAGGAAATGAAAGAAACCCTCTCACGTTGAGGATGGAAATAAATTTCTAGCCTGAAAATAAATTGAGGGATTTCCAGAAAAAATGCGCACGATCGTACGAAGGAGGAAGAAGACCATCGATCAAGTCTTGTGGAAGGCCTTAGCCAAAAAACCCCTTGGAAAAGGGGCGGACGTTTTCAAAACCGCGTTTTATTAGAATGCTTGACGCACCCTGGTATCTGCCTCCCTTTTTCCCCTCTCCTCAGGAAGTATTTCATATTTTACGAAGGAATTTACGTTGGAGGAGGAGTATCGTGAAGTCCGTGGCGTTTTCTGAGTGTTCTTCCCTATTTTTTCGAGTTAATAAAATACAATGCAGTGTTTCGTTATTCTGGGGTCGTGACCACTGCTCAGGTGTATTAATGTTTTTTTAGTGAGCTGATACATAATGAACTTACAACCTACCGCTGTATTTATGAGCACTCGCATCGATTCTTTTTCCTAAAACTACTTGGGCAAGTATGGGATCGGTAGTCAATCGCACGAACCATTTCCCACTAATTCGGTGCCTTTTATGGCCGGTCAGGTCAATGAGAACCGAAAAGCTGCTTTTCTGAGGAAAGATGACGTCGATAACTCTACTGTTGACTCTTGCAGCTGGTCCAGTTAAATGCTGGTCCTGTACTTTACCCAAAATTTGTTGAAAAATATTCTCCACCTGTCAGCCTCCTCAAAAATGTTCATAATATACCCACTTTACCCATACACTTCTTTCGGCTGGACTGAAAAAGAGATGATGGGTAAAATGAATAATAAACCAATAAATGTATAGCATGATTGCGCTGCACGTATACAAGGGTGCATTTCCCTGTAAAATAAAATATAAAAATAAATTAACGATATTTTTTCATCATGTACTCGGACAATAATGATCGTCATTCCTAGTAGGAGTAAAAAATACCTACCTTTTTTCCTCATGAGTTTACCTTGCTAACTAGAAACCTTGATTTTTCTTGTTAAGTTGGCAAACACTGTCATAAAGGCTGTGGACGAGATGTCAGAAGGGGGCTCTTATCAGTCAGCTGATGATAGCCGGAACTCCTATATTCTCCCTACTAGCTCGTATTCTTGAAATTTGCTAGAGATGGAAATATCCATTTTATTACCTTCTGAATAAATGAATCCCGTTTTGTCAATATTCCAATATGCATCGGGTGGTATACGGAATCTTCTTCTCACTATATTCAAATCTCGCAGCGAACCCAGTGATGAATGTTCCGAAGAGTTGGCCAGAAGATTTACGATTCCATTTCTTGCGAAGTTTCCCTCCCATCCCTCAACAGATTCGAAGTAATTGGATTGAAGGGCTGTTCATTTCTTCCATCAAACTTCCCAAGTTCCAACACTTCTCTTTCGTCAGTTGTTTTACTAGTGTTGAATTGAAAGGCAATTTTAAGATATGGGAAAATGATTATTTAGCTGGAAATGAATTTGAAGGAGAAGAAAAATGTACGAGCCGAGTCGTGGAGAGCTGTAAGAATAAATGTGGGCGTTGGATTATACGAAATAGGATTGAAAGAAAGGACAAAATGGCATCGAAGAGTTTCTTATTAGCGACCCGCGTTACATTTTCCGCTTGGAACGAGACCTTTAGCCCATACCCTCGCGGAACGGTTATGAATGGTAAAACGAAACATTTTCGAGTATCTCCGACTGAGGCCTATTTTCATTTGATGGCTACGTCCCTTTTCATTTCCCTCCGCATCCTGCTCTCGGCTGTATCCACGATTTTCCTCGCCCTATTTGTATTCCTCGTCGTCCACTCATAACGCCGGGTCCTTGTCGTTCCTTATCCTTCGCGAAGGCCTATCAGAGAAGGGGTTGTTCATGGCCGGGCACCTTCCAGGAATGAATGTCTGAACAGGTAGTTGATTATAGGTACCAATGCAGAGATCCTCTATGTGGGGTGACCTTCCAACCAGACAACCACCCAACCAACCGTCATTTTATCCACTGCAAGGGCTACTGCAGTGAATAGGGATGAACAGGTAGTTGATTATAGGTACCAATGCAGAGATCCTCCTATGTGGGGTGGCCTTCCAACCAGGCAACCACGTAGCCAACCACCTTTTATCCACTGCAAGGGCTACAACAGTAAATAGGGTGGCTCGGGAGGTGGCAATGCACAGTCATGTGAGGGGTGATTTTCAAGGAGGTGAATCTTTCGCAGTCGTAAGTTTGGCTGCTTTTCACCCCTTTCTACGAATAATCTGAAACAAAATAAAATGTATATAAAAATTGTGGACATTATTTAATTTTTCTTGTAAAATTACGAGTATAACATTGTTTGGTATTTCAAATTATTACATACAGATTAGTGCAATTTTATTCAATTTCCCCAGTCAATTTGGGGGCATGACTGCGGTTATTGCATTTATTCACTTCCGTTTGGCCTAATGTTAGAACTCACGGCGGAAAAATCGAACCAATTCGAAGCCACTTCACTTATTAACTTCTTCTCGTTCGTCTTATCGCTTTTTATTATAATTCTCCCCCCCCCTTCTCACGAGGCTCACTTTGCCCCTCGGAGATCTTTTAATATATTAAACAGACCATCCCGCTTGTGCCCGCAGTGAGATGAGGTCGAACTGATATTGATGGCGGGAAGAAGAAGGTCGGAGCCTTTTTTTTTTTTTTTTTTTTTCGGCGTCTTAAGAGGAGAGGGGAAATAAAATGCGAGAAAACCCGTGACCATTAGGCTGATTGGAGAGCCGCAACCTTCCCGAAACGATTGAAAATGCGGTTGTGAGTTGAATCAAGTCCGCCTTCGACCTGTACATTGACGCGGATTTTATAGGCTGAACGTGTATTTACGTCAAAGAGAACTTGATAATATCAATTTTCGATGAAGTAAGATTTGTTTCCGCTTTTTCACAGCCTGAAAACGTCTCCTGCTCCGTATAAAGTTCCCACAGACATTCCCAGATAATTCCCTCATTCATTGCTAGCTTTTCCTTTTCTCATGTGAAATAATGCAACCTTGTTCTAAATCTATGAAAAAGAAGTATAGTTCCTGAAAATGTTGTATCAACATTAAACAAAACAGGAAGTAGAAAAATAAATCCAGGAAATCATTTGGGAGGGGGTTAAATCAAATGAATTAAGTGAAAAAATGAATCAAAACCATGGCCAAAAGAAATTAAATTTTGCCAAATAGTTGTCCAACCAATCGCACACCAAATCGTAATTAAGGTTGGTCATTGGTTGATAATTAAGGGTCTACGTTCATGTTTCAATTAATTGTATTAATTATTTTGTAATATCCTTACTAGACTTATGGTTTTTTGCCATTTGGCGAATTTCACTAATGATGACTTGAACTATTAATTTTTTGTTATCTCCTTGTGCAATGTGACTCATAATTGCCTTCAGTATGCGTCTTTTCTCAAGTCTGGTACAAATTTAGAGGATTTTCGAACTTATTGAAGACTTTAGGCAGTGTGAATTGATTTTGGCTATTTCGTCTCATACCTTCCATTTGCGTAAGTTCAAAACGGGCTGTAAGTTTGTTCTGGGTCTCGGATGAAACCTGTAAGCAAAATTTCAGATTTCGAAACCATTTTCAGCATCTGTTCTAGGCCCAGTTAGATATTTGAAGTCGGAAAGTAGCGAGAAACTGTTTTGTTTGAAACACGATAATTATGGTCGTTGGTGATTTTAAGGAGAGGTTGTCCACCTTATGACCTTTTCCTTCATGCTTAAATAATTTTTCGTTACTATTCAATGTTTTTAGAAGTTCTTGAGTGTCAAAATCTAAACAAATTTGAGTCCTTATCATGATGGATTTTCGTCCAAACGGCGCATTCGCGAGGGTTTGCTCAAACATTGAGCCAATTTGGAGTTTGCCGAAAACAAAAATCAACAAAAACCGCTAACGATACCTTCTCATATTTCCTCCTCTTGAGTAAACTGAAATTATAACTGAATTATAAATGCGCTGACGTTAACTTTTTCATTTCCACGAGAAGAAAGGGGGATTTTTCTCTTCTCGCCGCATCAGCCCTGAGCGTATTTTCACCGCGTTTCGACTCAGGGAAGAAAAAAAAAACGGAGGGGAAAAAGAATCTTTGCGCGGGGTAGCGAAGGAGCAAAAGACTTCTAAGCTGAGTTGAATAATTGATCAGCC
>CM034008.1:3310049-3347578 GCA_019603395.1 Cyrtorhinus lividipennis
TTTTTCTAACTACAGATCATGTTCAAGATCTTTGTTCTCTTTAGCACAACCAGAGCGAACATCTTAAATAATCGGAAATCATTAACACAGAAACGTGGTCCTTAATACCCACGACCGCCTCCAAAATTTTTCTATATTGATAATAAATAACTATTATCGAAGAGAACCTTATCTTTCGAATCTCTTTTAGAAATAGACATATTTCTCAGCACAAATCAGTCATCATAGTTTCGAGGTGTCATTTTGAGTCATACTTTTTAATTTTCGTATTTTTTTGTTGTTTGAAACGAATACAAAAAAAGGCACAGTCGTCCAATGTTCCAATGAAAATTTTTTGTCGTCATGTTCGACATAGGAAATCTCTACATGGACGCGAGGAATGTTGGGAGGTGACGGTAATTGCTACATTTTTGTTTAGACTGAGCTAAATTATAGCTTATGGACGACGAGGAGGACGTTTTACGAATTGCATAAGGCCATAGCGTAAGGTAGCGCGGAGATTACAGCGATTTTTAAAACGTCCGACTAGTCCTTGTACTATAATCGGGGGTCAACAACAACTAGAAGTTTGAATCTCAATAGTAAGGAAATTCATGACTGTGGTTGAGTGATGTCAGGCCCTCAATTGGATGAGTTTTCAAATAGGTCACATGATTTTAAGCTGTTTGACCTGTTCATGTACCAACCAAATCACTATTTCTGGCTTGGGTGGAAGAAGGATCCGTTAATCTTCAATCAGGCCAAATGTCTTCTGGTTCACCATTTTTGGAAGAGAATTTGAAGTGAATATAAGACTAGTGCAGGTTGACTCTCAAAGGGAGAAGACAATCAGCAGAGCCCTTACAACAGAAGAGAGTTAAAACCACTGGGAATAACTTCACCCTAATAGAATTATATTATATTATATTACAATTTCCTTCTACAGCCAATCCTCAGTTATTTTGGAAGGTTCGTAAATAGTAGGATTTTATATGATATGAGGCAATGCCAACGTTGAGGAAAGATAATACGTTTTGTTATCGAAATTTTGTAGCGTTGATTGAAGAAAACTAACCTTTTAGCACAAATTTGAATTAAGCTGACGGATTTTTGAAAGGAAATTCGAGAAAAAATTGCCTTTGCGTCACCAAAATGTTTAGATATTGATATTGTTTCAGTAACACTAGTTTTGGTTCACAGGCATCTTTTATATAGCAATTTGGAGGAGGTTTTACTAACAGGAAGACTAAAATTATAGCATACAACGAGCCTTTAGGAAGATGAAATGGCTAGACAATAGTAGGCTGAGGGGATGAAGTTCATTGTAGATGTAATATGGAAAATGAAGACTTATTACGTTTGCTTTGCAATTGATGATAAAAGTTAAGCAGTTCTTTGTAGTGATGTTTGCTGGCGGTTCCTAAGACCGTCATTGGAATGGCCATGCTGTAGGGGAACCTAGCATGAGGAATGGTGTGCAGCTAGGTTAGAATGCCGAGGAGAATGCTCAAAAATATCCGTTGGTGTGAAGACAGCACACAAGATGGCGTGAAGAGACAGTTTACCAACTCTTCTATTTATTCTAACTGTTATTGTTAATTTGCAATATTTTTTTACCCATAATAACTACCTATAATTCATCAAATTGAATCTCTTTTGACACCGTTAAGGAACTGAATGTAATTTTTTCCAGGAAATTGGTGATGGTAAGCAACGAGAACATGTCCTACACAGGAAATACGTGGGCATGATGGTGATTGATAGAACCAGCAGCTGTTGGTGAGGATTTGCAACAGACCAGCAGCGTAAGAAACAGACCAGTGCAGGCTTCAACAGGCTAAAAGTGCATTCCTGCACAACGCTCAACCACAAACATGAAAATTCCAAGGTTATTACAGGTTCCATAGGTTAATTAACGGGAGAGAAACAACGAACAAGATTTAAACGGTGATTACCTATGAAGTCACAACTTCCATATGCGCATGTTTCAATTAGTCACTAAAAAACCCCGCATCAGTCCAAAATCAGAAAATACAAAAACTCGTTCAGGAGTAAAGCTCCCCATCAATCGAATCGAAAACGGAAAAGTAATACACGATGACACGGGCGAATACGGTCAAAGTCCATAGACCACAAGAAAAGAAGACCATTTTTGCCTACCTAACAGACCAATAAATCCTCCAATAAAAATATCCTTGACCATCCACCCACGTGATGCGAGTTAGCCGACTCCCCTAAAAACGGGTTCGACAACCATTTTCAACACCTAACTTGACAAATGATTTGGCACTACCGACAAAGCAGGAAAAGCAGCGTAGGTAACGTTTCGAAATAGTAAAAGGAAAAAATTGACATAGATGAATTAATGGACGAGTTGGATTACACCGTTTCGACGTTACATGTGAATATCGTTCGTATTTCTTCAACACTGTGCATTGCGAAATAATGATCCTAAAACAATATTGAGCTTCTTCAAGATCAACATAAAAAATATTTACAATAATAGCAAATTAGAATTTAAAAAAATTAATAATAGAGAACAAATAATTTACAAAAACGTAAAATGTTCAACAACCATTTTTCTTTCAAATAAAAACAATACGACTGTAACGATGGAGACGGGATTTCGGGTAATAATTTATCAACGATCAAGTTCGGAAAGGATTAGGCAGTAAAGGGAGGAGAGTTGAGATTAAGTTTTGTCTTCGGCGAGAGGCTTCAGTCGTGGTATTGAGTGTTTGGAGGGTGATTCGAGTTGGGTTCAGAATGGTTGGGGCTATGAGGCAAGTGCTGATGAATTTGAGGAACTCATTTCCTCGCTCAAGGAGCTAAAAGCCCATAATACGGTGTTGGGCGTAATGTAACGCCTCGGCCTGATCTTGGCTGCCCTGCTGAACGCATGTGGATTCATGAAAACAAACATTTGTGCTCCTGTCTGCAAATGAACCACTCATTCCTGCTATACTTCTCCCCGTTACGGGCAAAGCTTGTCGCACAGGCAGGCTACGTTGATTTGACTTCCAGATCCAACAGCAGAGCTCAATATTAACCAGGAGATAGGAGTTTGTTGCTGGATTTCCCCTTGATCATGGAAACCATCAATGTGGTTCGTCGGTCGAACTCGTTCTCGCATTCTAATCCCCTGTGGCTCCTGCAACCTGATATACCTATGCAAGACTGTACCTGAGGCCACAAGGTCCATCACAGTCTATCCTCGTCAATATTTTGCCCTGCACTATGGCTCTATGGCTTCCCTGTATATCAGGCACCCCACCATCTTCCGGAGTTCGTCTGCCTGTGGCAGGATGGATGGATCTCGTGGAGGTGCCGGGTTTTGCAAGGGGTTTTATTCTCCGCTTGCTAGGCCTCTGTACTACCCTTCACTCTCTGATATACCTGCGCTTGACTGTTCCTGAGGTCGTGAGGCCCAGTCTATCCTTGTCATAGTTGTGCGCTAGATCATTTGGGAGCCCTGCTCTATGGCTTCCCCGTACATCAGGCAACCCACTCTCTTCCGGCCTGCCTTGGCAGCCCGGGATGGTGACTCCTCCAACCAACCAACGCGCACCAGAGACTTTCATGATCAACCAACGATCTTACGTTCCCTTTCTGCAACTGTGCTTGCAATCCTTGACTTGCTCGTCTCTTCTAGCACTATATGACAATTTGCTGTCGGTATTGCGGTTCAGGCAACCACGATCGCACCGAAGGAAAGGCAACAATCATGAAATCCAAGCAGCACTCCGCAAGACTGGTCTTTCTAGACATCTAAAACACCACTCTGAAGGCTTCAATTAAACGATTAATTGAATGAAGTGAATGTTGTCCGGTACAGTTGATCCTTGCACCAACTGTGAATCTCAAGCTGTGTTATATTTATTGATTTGTTGTCCGATTATTTAGTGAAATGTACTGTGATACTTGTGACAAACACCTTGGTGTAGTTAGGGTAATAAAAATGAAGCCACTCAGCACAATACACTGAACAGCAGATGGAAAAGAATGTTGCGATCGACTTGCGGGTATGGAATCCATGCAATCTTGGGCCAAGCAGGGCATCCACCATAGAGATTTGCAGAGCTTGAGTGTGTACAGTGTGGATTTGGTCCTGGGGGGATGTGCCTGCTTGTTGACCAGTGTTGCCTCTGTTCCCATCTTGCTGCAGATTTCACCGGGCTATCTAGCAAGCGAAGGGATCAGTAGACAACAAATGCAAAACAAATTAAGTTTGACGTGTCAGCGACAACACTTTGACCATATTTCCTCTGGATGTGAGACCACCAAATCTGACAGAACCGTTCTCAGCAAGTCATCCTACAAACGCCCACCCTGGTCCACCCCTACACCACACCACAGACACTGTTGATCGTTGCCAGCCACAAAATGGCCGAGGAACAAAGTGCAATATTGCCAACACGACCAAGACTGAAGCCCACTCTCCACCTTAAGTACCAAATAGAAATAAATGCGATACGAACGTTTACTTCGGGATGAACGATTCCGCACGTCACGGGAATTTACTAGAACCATTGAGCCAGAATAGAAAAAACTCATACATAAATAAAGTCTAATAAAAGGGTACATGGTAAAATTCTTTACAATATATTCAACAATATTGAAAATAAAAAATAAGATACACGAATTTGTCATAGGAGAGTTCCGGATCATAACCATTATAAAATCAATCCATTTAATTCTACGATTAACTGAATCCTAAACCACTAAATGTCGTTTTTTTTTTCATATATATATTTTTTTTAGGCGTCACCCGGACATAGTAGTTCCACTCGGGATATGTAAGGACTGATAGCAAATCGTGACGAACACGGTTAACAATTTTCAAAATTTCTTTCAAAGAATTTACCTCCGTTGATCAAATAATCTTACATTTCCCAGAGCTTCGAGTTTCAGTCGCAGGAGCCCGCCGGAATCAGTACTTGATAAATTAAACTAGCTCAGGCCGTACTTCGGCTCAGTACGAAAAAAATGCATACCATCCAACAAATATTTTTTAGCTAAATAGTATTTTTTCTGATTTTTTTCGGATTTTTCTAATTTTTTATTTTTTTGTGTTTTTAAATATTTAAAATGTACATATACTAAAAATGATGGACTCTATTATCTCATGGCTGGTAAAAGTGCTATAACGTTATTACTTAAATAAGCCTTTTCTTTATGTTTTATGGAAAACAAAAAAAAATTGTCTCCGTATTTTGAAAAGTTGGATACCTCGTCAGTTTTCGAAAAAAAAAAAATAAATAAAATAACAAAAAAAAAAAAAAAAAAACGCAAATGTAAAAGATTATCAATCAATCGAATCACAGTCTAATATTATTGGCCGTTATGTAGGCCCACTATTAAATAAAACAGACGAATTTTGTCTTCTCATAATCGCAATAAGAATTTTGGCATCCTGGGACAAAAGTAGATACAACTGCTCATTAAATATCCGATCTCTTTTTCCCCCAACCATGAATACAAATTACAAAATAAGTGTATTTAATCATATTATACGTAGAATAACTATCCAAAACATTTTTTCTAAGAAAATATTAGACATTCAGGCCAAGTCAGAAACATGAAACCAAACGTAATGCTCGGGTGGGAAATGAATTGAAAAGGCCATTTATGGTGACCATGCGAAGGGCTGTGGGGTGATAAACAAGGGGTGGAGGGGGAGTGATAGGCGAGTGTACGAACAGAGCAAATTTTGTTGAAATAAAGCGATTTAAGTAAAAAGGGGTTTAAACGGACTGAAAGGACTTGATTTCGTGGCCTAAACGAGTTTTAGAAGCCTCAAATTAACAACGTGGATGACTGAAAGGCTCGTTTCAACACTTCCGACTCAGTGAAGATCCGATGCCCCCAGAACACCTCGAATTACAGTCAAAAAGGGGTATGAAACGACTTTTAAACGAAATTTCACACCGCATATTTATCGCTGAAAATACCCACGTAAGAGTCAAACGGTGATGTTACTCAAGTTTTACCGATTTCGGGTAAATTTGGTTCGAAATACGGAATTTAATTTTAATCAGGCTTGAACTCCCAAGGCTTGGCGTACGTCTGAGTTTAAAGGAAGAAGTTTTCGAAGATTAATTTCGTGTTACGGCAGATAAACTGACAACAGATGTTCAAAATCCACCAGTGAACTGAGAATCTACAGCGTTTTGACTCGGGTTTGAAGCGAAGTTCAGCATTCCTACTTCAAATTGGGAGTTTTACGTATTAATTAGCGGTTTGGGAAACAAATTGGATGTTCACAACGGTTCAAAAGTTCCAGTTAAATGAGCTAATAATGAATTGAAGAGGGAAAACCCACAAACTTGGTGTGGTTTAGTGAATCAGTCAGCTATTGTGCACGTTTTTACAGGCAGTTTGTCCGCCTAAGTTAAGTTTGTTGGCTAAGTTTGACAGCAAACAGCACAAGCTGACTCAAATGGGCAAAAATCGAAGCTGTAGTTGGTTCAACAGGTGACTTCCACTTCCTGGACACATCATCAGGAAAGATCAACCTACTCGACGTACACAATGGGCAAGTCAAGGCAAATACAGCGGGGAAAAAACAATGTGCGCCTACTCCAACAGATTAAATATCACAATTTTATACAAGTTAAGAAAAAATCCGAGACTTAGAAGCTATTTCAGCGGGTACCACGTGAGCAAATCTTCAAAAGGCAAAACAAATAAAAATTAAAAAAAAAAAAAAAAAAAAAAAAAAAAAAAAAAAAAAAAAAAAAAAAAAGGTGATCAGCGAAAAAAAAACATAAATAACTAAAAATAAAACCATACCCCCTACAATAAACGAAGTCCAAAAAAGAACGTTGGCAATGATTTTGATCCCAAAATTGGGTTAAGACTAGATGATTTACGAATTTCAATTTCGAAAAAAAGAGCCGGCTAATAGGAGAGGGGATTTTTTTTTTTTTTTTTTTTTACATTTTGGACTACGAATTGGTATACATGTCCCGCAGTTGAAGAGAAACAACTTTTTTTAAAAACGCCAAACAAAAACAAAAACAATGAAAAAAAGAGGAAAACGAACTTGGGTCAGCGTGAGTTGGTTTCATGTACTGACTCTACAACATTTCTTTCCCAAAAAAAATACCAATCGACGATGTTAAATCAAAAACTGACACGACAAAACCGTTCGAGGACGCAGGGAAGGTTAACAAGGTTAAATTGGGGGAGAACAAACGATAAGCTTGGTCGATTCATGCTAAAAGAAAGTGATACGTGGGGCGGTACGTGTATGATTAAAGCCTAGTCTCAACAATCGGAGGGGGAGCAGACAGAGAAGCTCGAAAAATATCAATTACGTCGTTACACTCGTCGATAATAAGTTGTATTCCAAAAATAAAATAAAATAAAAATAATACACAAGTAACGGAACAATTTTTATAAACCCCGCGTCCTAGGCTACGAATTTTTGGAGTCGTAGTCCATGACTAACTTTTTAATGTAAGATAATTTGTCGTGAAGATACTGGAATCTACGTTTGGCGTCTTGTTGCTTGGGATTCCGTTTATTTTCTTCGTACTCCCTCATTATTTGCTCTTTGATCCTCTGCAAAATAAAAATTTGAATCAGAAACATAAAGAAAAGTAACGTTAAACAAATAATCTGCTTTTTATTTATCGTTGCACTGATTGGGGCTGAATCTTCTATGCAGAACATTAAAATGAAGTTCTCCTCCAATTAGTAAGGCGAAAACTGACCCAGACCTGCTCAAGAATATGTCGTGAAAATATGTGGAACTAATATATTGCAACCTGTATTCCAATTGATTGCAATTAAAAGGACCCGCTATATTGACCATACATTACGGAAGCTGATCAAATTTGCCCAAGATACAGTTTCCAGCAAACTTTTTCGGCTGTTGACGTACAAATTCACGAGGATTTATAAATCAGCAATGATCTGGTGGGGTTGCGAATGTAAACAAACTTGGGGGAAGGGGGAATACAAGAAACTTAGACCAGAGTTGGAATTCTGGGGCCTATTCCTAGAAACTCCTTACTCCACGCTTTGCAACTCTTCATCTCATACTCTTCACTTTGAAAAGTATGAAGTGTACTTTCACTCCAACTCACTTGTTCTACTCGATACGTAGAGTGAGTCGTTGTGAAAATTTAGTAGGAAATGATACTCCACACGCCTAAATCGTCAAAAACTCTCAAAAATCCATTTTTCAAAATACACATTTTGACCCTCTTTCTCCCTAATTTGGTCCGATCGGGCTGAGAAGTTTTGAGGACCAACTAAAGCCAAAAGTGGGTCCCTGACGAATTTTTATTATTTTTATTATTTGTAAAAATATATTGTTATTAGCAACAAAAAAAAGTCCTTATTACCCAATTACCAATCAAAAAATTTAGGATTATTCTCCTCTTCCAATAAAATCTATCCAAAATAATAATTCAAGTATAAATTATCTCCTAGATGATATTTGGAGAGTCCACAGCTATTTGGCAATATCATTGGATACTCTACAAAAAAAAATGGACGAATCTTCATTTGCCATCCATAGTATTGACTCTGCATACGAGTGCGAAGAGTTTCTTGGAACAAAACCCGAGTAGAACACCGAAAACTCTGCAAACATTGACTCTTCATTTCACTCTACAGCTTCATAACGCTCTGCACTTTCTAGGAACGAAAAGTTTTCGTGCACATTCAGAGTGGAGATTGAGGAGTGAAGAGTTTCTAGGAATAGGCCCCAGGTACTAAGCTAAATTTGGCATCATGAGAGAATGAGTTTTCATAATGGTCGTCATTTCTTGTTCATTTTCGACGTTTCACGCCTAAAAAAATTAATTAATAATAAATTTAAAAAAAAAGTAGTTTAATGTTTGCTTACCTGCCACCCTTCGCTACCGCGTTCGTGGCTCTTCAGCTTCTCGTCAAGGAGGGTGAACCGTTTGGAAACTTTTTCTACCATCGCGTGGAGGTGGCGGTATTCCTTATAATTATTGTTGAAATCTTCTTTATATCGTCTACGTTGACTCCCGTCCTTTATTTGAGTGTAATCCCTGGAGATGAGATAATGGAGGATAAATTATAATGGAAGAACACGAAATAAGTAAAGAAGAGATAGGAAGATGTAGAAGTGTGCAGCAACTTACAACATGAATTTGGGGATGATGGTTTGGGGCTGTTTGGATGGCGAGTTCATCAGATGTGACATCGGCTGAGGTAAGCAGGGGGTGTGGCCGGGGACGGTGGTGCTGGAGGGTGGCGAGTAGTGCGGCGGCGATTCGGGGGACCGAGGAACTGACGACTCTTCGGGCGGCGTCGGCGGCGACGGGTGCGGCATCGTTCCCCGAGGAGGTTGAGGCGACGGGAGGTACGGCGTCGGTTGGGGCGACGTCGTCGACGTCACGAACCCGAAACCGCCGCCAAATCCGTTCGTCCCTCCCCCTCCGACCGGTTGATAGCCCCCGCCACCAGGCGGTCCGAAGCCTCCGCTGCCGCTGCACGGCTTCTTGTAGTGGGAAATCCTTTGTCGTTTGGTTGGTAAGCCGTCGGCGCCGTCCACGTAGCCGGGCCGTTTGGCGACGTTGACGACCGGTTCGGCGGCGGAGGGAGGTGAGCCAGGCGTGACCGAGCTTGGCGAGCTACCATCCGAAGACGCAGGGGGTGTCAAATTTTCCGGTTTTCTCCTGCCAAAAGCAATTTCAATATTGTAACACAATAATAAAACTAGAAAAAAACATTACATTCTTCCCAATGCGTATTAATTCGCTCTACGAATAGGAGTCAAAGCTCAAAGTTAAGTTTAGTTGAACATTACACAAATTCTATACCCTACCAGAGAATATCAACAGTTTACTCTGGAAGGACATAAAGAGAGAAGATACACAGGGGTTGGTTAATCCTCGGATCAGAAGCATGGAGACTGATTCCAATCGATTCAGCGTCCAAAAATTAGTGGAAAAAATACCCCACACGCTTTAGTCGTCGAAAATGGGTGAAACAGTGGGTGTGTGTCGAAAACACACATTCGAAATGGGTAGATAGGAACCCATTTTGATCAATAACCTCTTCCGGTGAGCGCCAACCGTTCTGGGACCCATATCATTGGATTCAGCGTCCAAAATTTTGTGGAAAATGATACCCCACACGCCTAAATCGACAAAAATCTCAAAAATCCATTATTCGAAACACACATTCTGACCTCTACTCCAATCAAATTTGGTCCGATCAGGCTGAAAAGTTTCGAGGATCAACTAGAGCCGGGAACGGACCCTTGATCCAAATTTCACATTTTCAGAAAATTTTTTACAACCAAAATCGGCGTGGACGGCGGATGGACATTTGACTTTTTTGATCAAGACACTTTGAAATGCCCAGAAAAAAATGTTGGGCCAAATCGGAGCGAATGACTTTTTTTATGCAAAACATAGGTTGATTATTCAAGGAACGACGAGCAAGAATCAATATGAACATCCAAATTTTTACGGGTTTTTCAACAATGCGAACACCATTCTTTTTCCACATATTCAGAACATACTGAAAATATTGCGGGCTTTGGCTTCCATTTTTATACAAGTTGAAGTACAAATTTCTCATTGAACACGCCCCACGTTTAGACAAATCAAAAATACAGGGAAAAAAATCCAAAGGGTTGATTTGACTTGAGAACCAACAAATTACGATCTTTCTTTACCGGACTTAACGGAAATTGCAGAATTTACATCAATCGCAACTTCACCACCTTCAACTGAATAATTAAATTTATTCAACTTCTTGATGGCATCTTGCATGATACATAACAAGTATAAGCGGTAATTTCGGTGATATTCAACAATTAATTTCAACTAAAAAGAATTGTAACAAGCTGAATCTCATCAAACTTGTTCTGGTGTTGCATTGCAGATGACTTTATCTCGTTTAATGTCCTTATGGCAACCATAATCGTCAGATTTTTTCTTCTTTTTTTTCTAAATTTGTAATAATAGTTGAAGTAAAAACTGGAAATGCGGGTTTCATTGTATAAAACTCGACACAACAGTGCGTTTTTAGTAAGTTTAGATCAAAATAAATAATAATATTAGCTTGGGTCAAACGTATATAATGTAATAAGAGCAGGGGAACTAATTCAAACCTGTCAAAACCGATCCTAACTGGTTCCTAGCGCTGCTATGGTTCAAAATCGCCCCAGTCGATCGACAGACTGAACCAAACCATAAAGGTTGCTTTTTCCAGTTATCACGGCCCCTTTTTTCATGTAAGTTACATTAGGTACTTAGTTCTTGGAAAATAAGTTTAAAAGTTGAAAGAATAACAAGTTAATTTTGCGCAATTCGGCGTATTGGGTAACTACAAAATGTGTAAAATTGTCAGAAATTCATTAAATTTTTTAATTTAGGTATTATAAAATGTGTAATGTGTTTCAATTTTAATTGATTAAAACAAGAATTAAAATTAAAAAAGTGATTTTTGTGGAGTTTATACGATACTTTTCAACTTGACTCATGATAAGCCTGACTCTTAGATAAGCCAACCAGCCTCTCATCCTCACCTTTTAAGTACCGCCTTGTCTTGCTCAGAATAAAAGGGCCAATCATCCTGAACATCGTTCCAGACGTGACGTAAAAGATGATAAGAGTTGTCTCGCGCACTCGCGACGGTAGTTATAGTATTCGTTAAGTTTTGTCTGTCTTTTGCGCTCAATCCGTCTGCAAACAAAAGAGTGATTTTAGAAAAAATTGTACATACGATTTTATATAGATAAAATTTGGATATTTGGGACACTGGACGTCATATTTTCGTTCTTACCTCGACTCAAAACCATGTAAAGTTCAGGTTTTTTGTATGGCCTAAGAGCTAGTAAGTGTATTATCCTTTCCCTGAAAAAGAGAAAAAAAAATTAATTTAACGTAAATGGAACAGGAAAAATCCTCGGACCAGGCGCATGGAGACTCATTTCAATTGATTCAGCGTCCAAAATTTGTGGAAAATGATACCCCACACGCCTAGATACCAGAAATCTTAAAAACCCACACTCAAAATAGGTAGATGGATACCCATTTTGACCCATAACCTCTCCCAGAGGGGCGCCAATCGTTTCAAGACCCGTCTCATCGGATTCAACGTCTAAAATTTAGTGGAAAATAATACCCCACACGCCCAGATCGCCGAAACGTAATTTTTCAAAATACACATTTTGACTACTATTCAAGTAATAACCAACCAAAATGTTCCTTCAGAACAACCTAATCGGAATTATAATTTCTTAAGCTCAGTCAGTAAAATGTTATTTTGATGGGAAACAAATTTTTATTAGGTTTATTGTTTTCTACAAGTGCAGTATGAGAGAGAAAACCGGACTAACAAAAATTAATTATTTAATAGTTGTAATATGGAGACTCATTTTAATATTATGGACTCTGAATCTATTGAGATAAGTTCGGGATAATGCACATTCACTGATTTCCCCATTTTCCCCACGTTTTATACTGGGTAGTCGTGAAATTGTTCGAGTAAGTACCAAATAACTGCAATAGCTCGATTTTCTTCGTTCTGGAGGTTAGTATGGCGATACATACAGCAATCAAATGGTATTTATATCTTGGGTTTTCATACGAAATTATCGAGGTCTCCACTAATAGACTTAGTTGTCAGTTAGGTCCTAGTTAGAAACTGATAAAAAGGACTCTTTGGGGATGTTCTACCAACATCGACGTCGTTTTTGCAGCAGACGAAGAATCAAAAAGTGTGCACTAAGGTGCAATAGTTGGAAGCCATCTTCTGAGTAGGACTTTATAGCTGCTGCTGCAGTGCTCACAAAAAGCTGACAATACTGACACTTTCTGGAGGTTATTATGGCGATACATTTTTTTTTTTTTTTTTTTTTTTTTCTTCCTCCACGGAGGCCCTTCACGGGTCTATTGTGGGTGGAAGGTGCCCCCATGGGCTCCTTCCTTTACCTCAGGCCAGCCCTGCACCCCTGCCTAAGGTCCTGGACTCGTCCGGCCCAGTAGTCGCCAGGCTCTAAGTTGGCGTGGTAGTCGCTGCGGCTCACAATGGCTCGTCTAGCCTTTGATCCTTAGCCCCAGGACCCCCGCACCTAGACCTGGGTGGTCACAAAGCAAGCAATACTTCCAAGGCAAACACGCATGTTGTGATATGCCCCCGGACAACCATTTTGGATACTTACTGCCGGTACTATATTGGCCTCACGACGTCGAGTAAACGCCGGGGGGTGCTGGATTCGAACCAGCAGCCTCGAAACTCTGACCACAGGAATCTCGAGCCCTTAGAGACCGACGCCTTAACAGGCTTGGCCACCTCGGCCCCCATGGCGATACATACAGCAATCATATTGTATTTATATCTTGGGTTTTCATACGAAATTATCGAGGTCTCCACTAATGGCCTTACATTGCCCTGAGTTCGAATGAAAATGACCAAAAACATACGATTTAATCAGCAGTTAGTGCCTCAGCAGACTCTCAGAGGGTCAGCTAGACTCAGTTGTCAGTTAAGTCCTAGTTAGAAACTGATAAAAAGGACTCTTTGGGGATGTTCTAACAACATCGACGTCGTTTTTGCAGCAGCCGAAGAATCGAAAAGTTTGCACTAAGGTGCAATAGTTAGAAGCAATCGTTTGAGTAGGACTTTCTAGTTGTTGCCCCTGTGCTCACAAGAAGCTTGACAAAGACTGACACATGTTCTTTTGGATTTGGGAGTGTTGGGTTTCATTTTATCAATTAAATACGGACGCCATTAGCCTCACTCTAAGGGGCGTTTTGGGTGGTCAAAGGATGGACCGAAGAAAGGGGGTGAAGCCCAAATTAGCCGATAATCGACAAAGATTGATATCTTCTCAACTGTTCCTAATCCACTAAAAATGGCAAAAATGGCGTTGAGTTACCTGATTGGCCGTTTCATAAGCTCCGGGTTCCCTGGTTTCTGAGCGTGGTTGTTCCCTTGAGGACGTGTCGGCCCCAGGACGGGAGGAGTATGGCCTGAGGGAGGTGTGGCGCCCTGGTTCGCAGGGTTCGTTGGTGTCACTCGGCTTCGGCCGTTCGTCACTGGTTTGACTCGACTTTTTATCCTTTTTCCAATACCCGTTTTGTCAAGTTCAATTTCTCTTGTGCTGAAAATGAAAGAAAAAAAAAAAACGCTGCAAATTCATTCACAGTGGTTATTTCTCGGACCAGGAGCAAGTGGACTCATCCCCATTTTGACCCATAACCTATTCCGGTGGGCGCCAATTGCTCCCAGACCCATCTCATTGGATTCAGCATCCAAAATTTAGTGTGAAATGATACCCCACACGCCTAGGCACCAGAATTATCGAAAACGCATCAAAATTGGTAGATAGATGCCCATTTTGACCCATAACCTCTTCCGGTGAGCACCAATCGTTCCGGGACCCGACTCGTAGAATTCAGCGTCTAAAATGTAATGGGAAATGATACAGCACACGCCTAGGCCCCAGAAATCTCGTAAAACACAACAAAATGGGTAGATAGATACCCATTATGACCCCTAACCTCTTCCGATGGGCGCCAATCGTCCCTGGACCCATTTCATTGGATTTAGCGTCCAAAATTTAGTGGAAAATAATACCCCACTCGCCTACATCGCCAAAAATCTCAAAAATCCATTTTTCAAAAGCAATTGTTGACCCCTCCCCCCCCCATTTGGTCCGAGCGGGGTCACAAGTTTTGAGAACCAACTAGAGCCGGAAACAGGTCCCTGACCAAATTTCGGAATTTTATAGTAATAACCAAGATCATAACCAGACAATATCCAACCAAAATGAATGAGAATCAATACTACATTTTTGCTGACAATGCGCCACATTATCCCCCCTTCATTCCCTATCTGTCATTTCTGGCAATCGATTGTCAAGATGCAATTTTCCGATTTTATGATCTACAAGTGTTCCACAATTACATCCATTTTTCACAAAGGACATTTTCTTGTACCTCGTTTCCTATGTATTTTCCGTATTTCGGCGCAAATTTATCTATCTATCTATCATTTTGTCAAATATTCCGTAGAGATTAAATTAGAAATGCTGCATTTTTTTTCCTGAACGGTCCATTATCATTTAGAGCAGGAATATGTGGGAAAACAATAATTGTCAAGGACTCATTCCACTCGATTAGCATCCAAAAATTTAGAGGAAAATAATACCCCACATAATTCCTAAAAAATTCCAAAAATTGAGTTTAAAAAAATCGTATTTTTAGTTATATTTTCCCCAAATTTGAACTCATCAGGCTGATATGTTTTGAGGGCCATTTAAAGCAAGGTCCCTGAGCATAATTTCATCGCATAAGCGATTGAGAAAATGTTTCATTAATTTAGTAGTGCTACTGACGTTGAAATTATTCAATTATTTGATACCATCAACACTGCTCTTTAAAATTTGGGATGAAATGTGACAGCATTAAGACATTTTCCTCATTCAGAAACCGAGTTTAGGGGCAACTAAAGGTTGTTCATTTTATCTTCCTTCTCTCTCACTGTTGGTTGGTCAGGAAAGGGTTCAGAAACCGAGTTTAGAGGCAACTAAGGGTTGTTCATTTTGTCTTCCTTCTCTCTCACTGTTGGTTGGTCAGGAAAGGGTTCCCCGCTAACAAGGGTTGCTTGAACCACCCCTTGATCCACCCCAGTGCTGGGTACCTCTTTTGGAGATTTTCCAAGGTTATTGCCTGCAATTACTTGCAACATGTAGTATCGCAATGCAGCCTATTACTTAATGCAGGAGTTGGGTCCTTGATTAAGCAATTAAATACATTGTAGGCTCAAAGAAATGATATAACTTCTCTACATGTGCAATATTGTAAAAATTCCTTCTAAATGTGGGTGAAGTAGGTTGTTAAGTAGCGGCAATAAAATATTTATGACCCGTAGGCCGAAAAAAACCTGCCAGCCTTACCAGTTTTCTTTCTGTTGCTTCTCAGCCGCCTGCATCCTACTTTTAGTCGTTGCATACACGTCTTCATTCGCTTGCACTCTCATCTTGCAGGGAAGCGGTCCAATGCTTTCCAGACATCGGCTAAAGTCAACAAAAACGTTCTCGTTTAGAATCATACGAGGCACGTGGATTATTATGTGAGTCGTATGAATTTATACTCACTTCTGCCCGGAATGTTGAATGCATTCGAAGCTCCCCTGAGGTCCCTCCATATCCGCATTGCTGGAGAGACTAAACTTGAATTTGGCAGCAGCAGTCCGTGAACTCGGTAGCGAGAATTGCTGGAAAGAACAAAATAAAATCTATTAGGAATCGTTGCCAGAAATAGATTCAGGATCTTGGTCGCTTCAAGGTGAAGCTTGGTGGCTGTTGCCGGGTTGTGAGGTTAACGAGGAAAAGATATATCACATATTCGAATTGGGTATTCCATTGGCAGGACGATTGACATTAGTGTAGCTCACAGCTATTAATAGATTTATCACAAATCTTGTACCTCAAAAGTTCAAAAACAAAGATAATTTCCGACCAAGTACAGTTAAAATGGGACACAGATTTCCAATCTAGTACCCATGACTGTAGTTGATAGCTTCTGATTTTCAGTTCCCTTATATTTCCCATAATATCGTAGGATAGATTAAAACGCTGCAAATTCCGTCACACTGGTTGGTTATTCCTCGGACCAGGTGCATGGAGACTCATTTCTTCAACATGGGAAAATGGGGGAAACAGTGGCGGGTCCAAACCTATTCCAATCGATTCAGGGTTCAAAATTTAGTGGAAAATGATACCCCACACGCCCAGGTACCAAAAATCTCGAAAACGCATATTCAAAATAAAAATATATATACCCAATTCGACACATAACTTCTTCCAGTGGGTGCCAATCGTTTTGGGGCCCACTTCATTAGATTAAGCGTCCAAAATTTGGAAAATGATACCCCACACGCCTAGATCGCCGAAAATCCATATTTCGATATATACATTTTGACCCCTACCCCGCCCAAATTTAGCCCGATCGGGCTGAAAAGTTTCGAGGACCAACTAAAGCCGAGAACGGACCCCTGTCCCAAATTTCAGATTTTTAGAAAATTGTCTACTACCAAAACGGTCGATCGGACATTTGACTTTTTCAATCAAGACACTTTGAAACGCCCAGAAAAAAAAGTTTAACGCCAAAAATCGCTGCAAAATACTCCAATTTTTTATATCTTACTTATATAAGTACTCAATTTCTGGATATTATCGCCCTTTCAAATTGATTCAGCGTCGAAAATCAGTGGGAAAACTTACCCCTTTCGTCTTAGTCCTCAAAAAGCTCTAAGGCCTCCCTCAAAATGACCACATTTTCGCGCCCTACCCCCCCGTTTTGAGCGATTTATCGGAAATGTTTCCAGAACCAGCTAGAAGCGGAAATAAAGTGTTGACAGAAGTGTCAGGTTTTAGGAGAAATTGTTGCTACAAAAAACGGCGTGGACTGACGGGAATTTGGATTTTGAAGACGTCCTGAAAGTCAATACTGTTCAACTATAGTGCAGATTGGAGAGATCCACTAAAGGATTAATGTTCGGAGAATGATAAACTAAATGGGGAAGGGAAAGGATAATTTTATATATTATTATATCACTTGGTCTTGGTTTCCTACAAACAAATCTCAGGAAGTCAATACCAATTTATGCGGATTTTCACGCCTTGTAAGCTGACAAATGGCTTTGAAAATGCCTTAAAGCCTTAAATTGGTTGTAATAGAATCAAGCTTTACAATCTTCCAACTCAATTGAGTTAGTCGCCGCGAGAAAACATGGAATTCCGGCGATGGTCACTTTCTTTTTAGAAAATCTCCGCAGAAGATGCTCCAAGTAGGTCTGATGACTCAGGTTTCGCGACGTCATTCGCAGTCTCATGAAACGCTACTGCACATCTCATTGAGAAAAATTTCGATTTTCAACTTTTTGGGGACAGCCAATGGTACAAATGTCTGAGCGTGATAAAATAAGCTGTCATTTTTTGATCAACCGATCAAATGTTGAACAATTAATAGCCGTTTTAAGCAATCTACCTTTGGTAGGTTATTCCTAGAATAATCAACCTATGTTTTCATGCTGACATTTTGCAAAATGACCAAATTTGGGCGGGTTAGGGGTCAAAATGTGTATTTTGAAAAATGGATTTTCGAGATTTAGACGGTCCAGGAGAGTGGGGTATCATCTTCACTCATATTTGGATGCTGAATCCCAATGAAATGGGTCCCAGAAAGATTGGCATCCACTGGAAGAAGTCATGGGTCAAAATGGGTATCTATTACCCATTTTTGAATATGTGTTTTCAAGATTTCTGGTAGCTAGGCGTGTGGGGTATCATTTTCCACTAAATTTTGGACCCTGCATCGATCGAAATGGGTCCGGGACCCGCCACACCCACTGTTTCCCCCATTTTGAAGAAATGAGTCCCCATTTGCCGGGTCCGAGGAACAACCAACCCCTGTGATATTGTATCAATTCTTTCAGAAATTCGAGAAAAATTCTTCAAGGATTCTTACTGAAGCTTTCTGCATTTAAGAAGATCTCCCTAAAGCCTTTCTAAAAATACTCCACAGCGTTCTTTTTTTTCTCTCAAAATTTGTTTTTCTGGGGTCAAATGTCCGTTCGCCGTACGCCGTCCACGCCGACTTTAGTAGTCTAAAAAAATTTCAAATTTTCTAAAAATCTGAAATTTGGATCAGGGGTCCGTTCCCGGCTTTAGTTGGTACTCAAAACTTTTATGCCCAATCGGACCGAATTTGGGTGGGGTAGGGGTCAAAATGTGTTTTTTGAAAAATGGATTTTCGAGATTTATGGCAATCCAGGAGTGTGGGGTATCATTTTCCACTAAATTTTGGGGCCTGAATCGATTGAAATGGGTCCGGAACCCGCCACACTCACTATTTCCTCCATTTTCCCCATGTTGAAGAAATGAGTCTCCATGCCTGGTCTGGAATAACCAAACCGGGTTTTTACCAGGGACTTTTTTCCTCTCAGAGTCGCATATCCGTCAATTTCATTTGTTATGGATCAACCAACACAGTGGCTAACATTGCCAGAGCTTTCTTATTGATCGCATGATTGTGTCGTCACAAGCGTTAATATCTAATGAATCCGTCTCACGAGAACCTCAGTCACCTCAAGAACAGTTTCAAATGTGTCATATTGTTTTAAAAAGCAAGAAATCATTAAGAAAAATTCAGCAAATGAAAGTGGCTCACTCCAACTTGAACGTGAAATGGAGAGGGGGGGGGGGCAGGTGTTTGGGAGCATTTTGAAAGGACAACTCAGGCAAAAAGCGGATGGCAACACCGCAGCTAGACTCAATAGACTTATTGAAGAGATCCAAAGTTTCTCATCATAAACAGCCTTCAGAAGGAAAGTCTCAGGTAAATCTGGGCAGGTGGTGGAAGGCAGGTGTTCACAACCACGCGTCGCACGTCATCCAACTAGGAAGAAGAACCCGAGACGGGTGTCGTACTATTGAGCCCCTTCGGAAACTCAATCCAGTTAACTCAAGTTGAGAGTGTATTCGATAACAGTTCGACCACAGTTACATATTCATTATATTCATAAATGATACGCGCTAGGAGTTTATTGGGCCAAACCGAAACAATTGGGGCCCGTCTCATTGGATTCAGAGTCCAAAATTTACTGGAAAAAGATACCCCAGACGCATAAGTCATCGAACATGGGGGAAATGGGGGAAACAGTGGGTGTGGCGGGTACCGGACCCATTCCAATCGATTCGGGGTTCAAAATTTAGTGGAAAATGTGACCCCACACGCCTAGGTACCAGAAATCTTGAAAACACATATTCAATATGAGTAAATAGATACCCATTTTGACCCATAACCTCCAATGGTGGGTGCCAATCGTTCTGGGACCCTATTCATTGGATTCAGCGTCCAAAATTTAGTGGAAAATGATAACCCACACGCCTAGATTGCCAAAAATCTCGAAAATCTATTTTTCGAAATACAAATTTTGACCCCGATCGATCAAATTTGCGGGTGAGGGTGGGGGTCAAATGCTTATTTCAGAAAATGGATTTTTGGCAATTTAGGAGTGTGGGGTATCATTTAGGGGCAATTTAGGCGCCCAAAAATATTTTCTAAAAATCTGAAATTTTGGCCAGGGAACCGTTTCCGGCTGTAGTGTATTCCCAAAAATGGATTTTCGAGATTTCGGCAATCTAGGCGTGTGGGGTGTCATTTTCCACTAAATTTTGTACCCTGAATCGATTGGAATGGGTCCGGGACCCACCACACCCACTGTTTACCCCATTTTCCCCATGTTGAAGAAATGAGCCTCCATGCGCCTGGTCCGAGGTATAACCAACCCCTGTGAGAAAATTTGCAGCGTTTTTTATTCTCTCTAATTTCTATTCACTGGTAATCGATGAATTCGCTTTAGACGCGCTTGTAGATGGATTATGAGTTTTACACTGTTAGAATGAGGAAGAATTAGAATATTCAGATTAGTAAACGATATTTTTCAAAAAGCTACTCAACCTAATTGTACATTGACTTCTTAACGCTTCTTACGCTTGGTTTGCAATCACTATTTCATTAGAGAGTTAGTTCTATAGTCAAAATATTTTTTCTATTTTATGGTTGGTATTCCAAATCTACAATCTATTCGCGAGTTTCGAACATATTCTGTAGAGCTCTATCGTAGTTTGACGCGTTTGCCGATTTTAAGACTGGAAAACACAAGGAAACTACATCAACAAGGACGGACGTTAGAATAACTGTAGTTGCTCTCTCAAAGCGAATCGCACAGTCGAGAAGAAATCATTTTTTTGATCGTCGGAAAATCACGGTTGATTGACTTCTCAAGGCAAGTCGCCGCGCACAGTAGCCTTCTCCACTATAATATATCCTTGACAAAATACCACGTTTTTATCCTTTCATTGCCTGTAAAACTTCCTGGTCCACCTATGGCGCGTCGATATGATCGTAAATTTTAATGGAACCAGTGCGATCGAAGGACCCGATTCGTTTTATTGGTGTTCAAGGATGTGAAGTCCAACATCACAAATTTCGAGCGCAGCATTAACAGCATGAAGGTGGTTTCAAAACAATACATTTCAAAGAATTTTGAAGGTTTTGTAGATAGTTGCTAGCTCTTTAGAAATGGTTGAGTCGCTGCCCATTTTGCTCTCGAGCAAGTTGAGCTCGATAAAAAGAAGCAATTGAGGAAGAAAATGTCGGAATGAAAGTCGAAGCACCCCAAACGCTCCCTTAAAATATTAGGAATATTGCCAGAAACGTCACAAATTGACTTGAATCAAAAACCCGAGATGCCCGTAAGCCGTCCAAGTCGTTTGAGGTTCATAGTAGACAATTTTCAAGCAATTTGAAATTTTAGTCAGGGACCTCTTTCAGGCACCAGTTAGCCCTCAAAACTTGACAACCCCGGCTGCGCTAATTTTGAGAGAGTAGGGGTGAAAATGTGTTTTGGAAGATCAATTTTCGGGACTTATTGGAAAATAGGCACATGGGGTGTCAAATTTTTGACGCTGAATATGTTGCAATGCGTCCTGGACACCCACCATTTCCCCATACTCTTGCTCCAAGGAATAATAAACTATTGAGGCAGAATAGCAAGCTTTTGGTTGGTTATTCCATGAACAATCAACCTACTTATGTTTTCATGCAAAAAGTTAATCTCTCTGGACGTTTCATGGTGTCTAGATAAAAATTGGCAAATGTCCTTCCGCCGTCCACGCCGATTTTGGTAATAAAAAATTTTCTAAAAATCTGAAATTTGGGCTAGGGGTCCGTTCCCGGCTCTAATTGGTCCTCAAAACTATTCAGCTCAACCGGACCAAATTCGGGTGGGGTAGGGGTCAAAATGTGTATTTTGAAAAATGGATTCACGAGATTTTTGGCGATTTAGGCGAGTGGGGTATCATTTTTCACGAAGTTGTGGACGCTGAACCCAATGAAATTGGTCCCAGAACGTTTGGCTCCCACTGGAAGAGGTTATGGGTCAAAATGGTTATCTGTCTACCCATTTTGAATGTTTTTTCGAGATTTCTGGTACCTAGGCGTGGGAGGTATCATTTTCCACTAAATTTTAGACGCCGAATCCATCGCAGTGAGTCATGCTCCTGGTCCGAGGAATAACCAACCCCTGTGAAAGAATTTGCAGCGTTTTTCCAGTGTCATTCATGGGTCTACAGCTGTTACTAAGAATCTTAAGTGTTGATAAAGAAAATCAATGCAAAATTTACATTCGTAGACCTAAGCTCTCTTACACACAAATCAGCCGTCGTATCACTAGAAAGAGACAACTTATCGTCATAACCCTCAAGGGCCAATAATACGTCGCATTCACGTCATTCGTGAGATGATAACAATCCACCTACGAACTATTCGCCAGCTCCTAGATGATTAGTTGTTTTCGTAGATCCGGGAGTTGAACCCTGTAGATGAGAGTCGTAGTACGACGTTGAACCGGTTAAAGACCTTGGGTGAGCAGGAACCTTGAGTTCAGGCTCAGGCTTTTACGAAGCTCTTTTTAATCGAGTTGAGCTCATATTTGCGCCTCAATGGTCGAGGATCGAATAATAAATGTCACGCTATTCGAGTGTTCACGTATACACAACCCTTTCAAAACCTATGCACCCCTACAGGAATGGGAACGCAGAAGACTGCATTTTGAGGTACTTTTCGTCAGCGAATTACGATACAACGAGTACATTTTACATATGATTCACTTACCCCTTCATTTCCTTGAAATTGTATGGTAGGCGACTGAGAGCATTTATTCTGCAACAAAAAATAAATACATCATTAGTGATTTTGTACTGGAAATGAACTGATGAGGTGTTCATACCAAACGTCCGTTAGAGTAACGCAACAATCAGATACGAGAAACCACAATGATAAGGTTTTTTGAGAAAACGTAACAAAATTATTCCTCAGTCATATACTCATGGGTATAAGAGAAAGTTATGTCTCTTAATGTGGAATAAGATTGCAATTTAAATATGTAACAGGGTTTGCACCATCTCCGGCCGTGAGCTTGTTATATTTGGACATAAAGCATAGACTTTTCGAGGCTTTTGGTAAGTTATTCTTTGGATATTCAACCTATGTTTTCAGGCAAAAACTCAATTTTACCCGATTCGGCTCGACATTTTTTTCTGAGCGTTTCAAGGTTCCTGGATCAAAATAAGAAAATTTCCGTTCGATCCGAATCTGAAATTTGGGCCAGGGGTCCGTTCCCGGCTCTAGTTGGTCCTCGAAACTTTTCAACCCGATTGGACCAAATTTGGGCGGGGTAGGGGTCAAAATGTGAATTTCAAAAATTCGATTTTTCAGATTTTTGGCGATCTAGGTGTGTAGGGTCCGGGAATCCATCGAATTGCAGTTAGAGGGTTAGAGACCCTTGCATTTTTGGTTGGTTATTCCTTGAATAATCAACCTATGTTTTCATGCAAATGGTCAACCTCTCCGATTCGGCTCAAAATTTTTTTCTGGACGTTTCATGATGTCCTGATCAAAAAAGGTCAATGTCCGTCCGCCGTACGCGTCCGCCGTCTACGCCTTTTTGGTAGTAGAAAATTTTCTAAAAATCTGAAATTTGGGGTCAGGGTCTGTTCCCGGCTAGGACGTCCTCCAAGCTTTTCAGCCCGATCGGACCAAATTTGGGCAGGGGTAGGGGTCAAAAGTGTTTTTTGAAAATGGATTTTCGAGATTTTGGGTGATTTAGGCGAGTGGGGTATCATTTTCCACTAAATTTTGGACGCTGAATCCAATGAAATGTGTCCCAAAACGATCGGCACCCTCTGGAAGAAGTTATGGGTCAAATTGGGTATATTACCCATTTTGAATATTGTTTTTGGAGGACCTGCTGCATAAATTTTGTTTCATGATTTTATACGGTTTAATGGTTTGGCTCTAGATTTCTCTATCTGGAAATTGGAAAGGTCGGACGGCAATTCCCCTTTGAGAAATAGTTGTGGTCGAGAATTGTTAAATTTGTTTTTTAATTTTTATACGGTTTTAATCTCTAGATTTAGGAACAAAAATTCAACCTTTCAGGTTGAAAGGTTCAATTTTTTTTTTTTTTTTTTTTTTTTTTTAACAAAAACAAACTCTGTATTTGGGTTGGGGTTATTCCTTGAATAGTCAACCTACGTTTTCATGCAATAAGTCAATCTCTCCAATTCGGCCCGGATCTTATTTTCTGGGCGTTTCAAGGTGTCTAGATCTAAATAAGCAAATGTCTGTCCGCCGATTTTGGTAGCAGACAATTTTCTAATAATAATCCGACAGAAGTAACAGTCAAAGTTGGAACTCAATCAACCGAAATTTCTAATCAGGAACATTTACCATAAGAGTTCACGATTTGAGGAAACTAAAGGCGGTATATTGGTCATTTTGATGGGCGCTTTGATCGTTCAGATTGAATTAACATCGATGAAATATGTACAAGATGATCTGCTTCGTATGTCTATTTATAGAAAATACTCCAGATTTCAAGAAAACGATTTTTATTGCAGTTTTACGCTTAGAACTCTCCATTTTAGACGCCTCTCGCTCGAGCCAACGACTCTCTCCTGGAGAAGACCTGCTCTAGGAGGCGGTTTGGCCTCCCGAATCCTGCTTGGATTGTCCCTGTTATTCAACTCTTCGCTACCAACATCTTCCCGGATCTGAAATGCTCACGGAGAAAGAAAGAGTTCTCTCGATGAGATAATTGGGATACAAAACGCTTTCACCTTCAGTTTTGCCAACCGGGATCCGACTGCAGGGAGTTGCAAGTTTGCGGGGGTGGGTTGCGTAATGCACCCCATCGTCTGCAGCTTTTGACCTGATTTGATAACACATTCAACCTAGATCCCACCTGCATCTCTTTCGTCGTCCTCTTGACGTTCAAGGAGATATCCAGCTTGAAATTACACTTCCAGGTACGAAGGGGGTGAAATAGGCTCTGGAGCAAACACACAACCCATCTATCGGTTCCTAGCAACAATCTTCCGCCATTTTGTGCCTTTCACTTTTGGTTTAGTATTCTTATTGGAACTATACATCCGCGTATGACCTTGTCCTCTTTACTTACACCTTTTATGTCATTTTCCACTAAATTTTGGACGCTGAATCCAATGAAATGGGTCCCGGAACGATTGGCGCCCTCTGGATGGGGTTATGGGTCAAAAAGGGTGCCTATGTACCCATTTCGAATGTGTTTTTGAGATTTCTGGTACCTAGGCGTGTGGGGTATCGTTTTCCACTAAATTTTGGACGCTGAATCCAATCAGACGGGTCCCGGAACGATTGACGCCCACCGGAAGAGGTTATGGACGCTGAATCGATTTTTAAATTAGTCTCCATGCGCCTGGTCCAAGGAATAACCAACCCCTATGTATGAATTTGCAGCGCCTTACATTTTTAGGTGCATAGGTATATGAGGGCTCCATATATGAAGCCTCCAACGTATAAAGCATTCGCTTAAGCCTTGGTGAGAACGTCTAAAACTGACCGTGAATATTTGAAATGACTAGGCACCCTGAAAGCAGCTTCAATGTCCTTCCAGATTGTGGCTCGTTCAGCCTTGGCCTTGGGTGAATGACGAAATTCGTGATCGAGGAGCAATGGATTCAGATAATAGCTTTACAGCGGGATGATGACTATCAACAAAGTATAGACGGTATGATGTCACAAGAGCGCTCGAGGATCTAATAAGTCCTCCGATTTGAAAGCACCTAATAGGCGGGCAATGAGTTGATTATTTATGAGAGGCGTCCTTTCAACGGTAAGGAATACGAAATAATGCTGAAACAAGAAAGCTCTTTCTATCTCAACCAGGATAGGATGATATAACAGTTGTCTAGACTAGGTAGGAGCGCAGGACGAGCGAAGAGGCCGTTGAGTGGGGGCACTCAGGGGATTCGCGGGTATATAACGGGAGAAAGCTCGGAGCACAGCCACAACCAAACCTGAAGCGGCTTATGCTCAGGTCGACGCGATGGCGGCCACAGGGAATATCCGAGTTCAAACACGCGAAATTAGTTCGAACTGAAGACGACCAACTTGAGGTCATGGCCGATATGTGCGATGCAATGAATCAAGCGAGTAGACGCGGAAATGGCTTTCTTTCTCGGTGGCTGAGTCATTGACAGAAAGAAATCGAAAGCTCGCGATCGATTCTCCAACGAACGGAAGGTATTCCCTGACCACCACAACACAGGGTGACACGAGTCGCTGAAAGGCTCAATCGAAATTCCGTTCTATTTGAAGATTCAACGTCAACTATACGGATTATCTAGCTGGGGCATTCAACCCATAAGAGATTCGTACTGCAGGATGCGAGCACTTATATCCACCGAACACCAGTAGCCTTGAGACATCAGTGACAGTGATTCATCCCAATCGGAAACTCATACAAGAATATTGGCCCCACTATTATCCTATTCATTTCTTCCTATCAAGTCCTTATACATTCATGGAATACGTAAAAAGTGTTGGAAATTCAAGTATTTTGCTCATATTTAGTGTTAGAAAAGGAGTTCCGGACCCATTCCAATCAATTAAGGGCCCAAAATTTGGTGGAAAACGATACCCCACACGCCTAAGTACTAGAAATCTCGGATACGCTTATTCAAAATGGGTAGATGGGCACCCATGTTGACCTATAACCTCGTCCAGAGGAAGCCAATCGTTCTGGGACCCACATCATTGGATTCAGCGTCCAAAATTTAGTGGAAAATGATACCCCATACGTCTAGATTGCCAAAAATCTCGAAAATCCATTTTTCGAAATACACATTTCGACTCCTACCCCACCCCAATTTGGTCTGATCGGGTTGAAAATTTTCGAGGACCAACTAGGGCCAGAAATGGGTCCCTGACCGAAATTTCAGATTTTTAGAAAATTGTCTACTACCCAAAACGACGCGGACGGATAATTCACATTTTTGATCAAGACACCTTGAAAACGCTCAGAAAAAATTGTTGGGCAGAATCGGAGAGGTTGATTATTCAAGGAATAACCAACAAAAATGAATAAAAATAAATCTTACTTTTAACACAGAAAGCGCCACTTTTATACGATAAAATTCCCCCAAAACGGTCACATATTCATTCAATTTTAAAAAATTGTTGAACAAGAATTTAGTGGATCCATTCTAATAACCATTCATATCGAATTACCATTCTAAGGAAACAAAATGTCACGATGCCTTCAAATCAGTTCAGTCTATAGAAAATCCGTCCATAAAACGACTAAAGAACAGCATAGGCCACTGACATTTTGGCGGCGTCATGTGCGTTTGTTGCAGTGGACTGACACCAGGATTGCTGCAAATCGGGGGGATTTGCAGCAACCTTCTGTTTTGAGTGTATTCCGTGCTGAGGGCAGCACAAAGTAACGCATGGATTGCATGATCGTGCGCATTGCGAGCGTTTCTGTTTCAATAATATGCCAGTGTGTAGTGATGCACAATTTGCATGGCCTACCAGTGGCGTCATTACGAATCAAAGTAGCTTATTTGGAAACCCTTCAAGGAAAGTATTTTGAAGGATTTCACCTTTGCTATGAGGCAGTACACATTCCTGCAAACAGGACAAACAGGCAACTGGACAAACGCCCAAGTTGTACTTCCAGGGTTGCGCGCCAGATCGGCCTAGCATGGTTGGCCTCAAGTTCGTGACAAATCGCCGTTGGCCGAGTAACTCTTGATTACCGAATCAAGTCATTCGGTTTCCCGGTGGCTCCTATGATAAGCCGCCAGGCCGCGCTGAAGTTATCGAGAACCTTTCGAGACGGACCAGGACAGGAGCAAGGAAGGGGATGGCTTGTGAAACCTCAAGGACGGGGGCACAGCACACTGAGCTACTTTCTGCGTCGAATCAAACGGTCTTGGCTTCGGCAGGGACTCAGCCCACGAGTCTCACCGTGGATCTTGCCATGAATAAAGCAGTGTTTGGAACAAATGAACTATAGCTAACTGCTAAATAAGCAACAATTCTGGTGGAGCTAACAACTGAATCATCAACTATTGGCTGCTCAGGAACAGCTAAAATTTCCAACTAAATTACTTACTATCGCAAAGAATAGCTAACAGATTTAGCTGCCATGAAAAGCTAAAACATAATAGCTATAGCTGTGGCATAAAACTCACAGCTAATAGCTAACATTTTACTTGTATTTTTAGAAATTGGTTTTATGGTAGAATTTATTCCAGAAAATGTTCCAATGTTAATGCTGCAGCAAGCTAAAAATGAAATAGTTAGCTTAGCTATAAAAGCTGTGCAGATATGAAGTTTTTCGTAAGAAGTTAGCTATTAGCTGTGAGTTGTCAGCCACTGCTAGAGCTATTATCTTTTAGGTACTTATGGCAGCTAAATCTGTTAGCTTTACGTTTTGGCTAATAGCTAATTTAGCAGGAAATATTAGCTGTTCCTCAATAGCTAAATCAGTCTTTTAACCATTAAAAAAAAAAGTAATTCTCTATTATTATAAAAACGCTGCAACGCTCTAAAAATCTGACATTTTGGTCAGGGGTCCGTTCCCGGCATTAGTTGGTCCTCAAAACTTTTCAGCCCAACCGGACCAAATTTGGGCGGGGTAGGGGTGAAAATGTGTATTTTGAAAAATGGATTTTCGAGATTTTTGGCGATTTAGGCGAGTGGGGTATCATTTTTCACTAAATTGTGGACGCTGAATTCAATTAAATGGATCCAGAAACGATTGGCGCCCTCTGGATGAGGTTATGGGTCAAAATGGGTATCTACCTACCCATTTAGAATATGTGTTTTCGAGATTTCTGGCACCTATGCGTGTGGGGTATCGTTTTCCACTAAATTTTGGACCCTGAAGTTTTTGGAATGGTTCCGGGACCCGCCACACCCCCATTTTTGCCATGTTGAAGAAATTAGTCTTCATGCGCCTGGCCCAAGGAATAACCAACCCCCGGGTAAGAATTCGCAGCGTCTTTTCCTTTCAAAATGGATAGATACTCTGTAGAGCTCACGGGTACGCTTTCCCACAAAAACAAGATCTGCAGCGTTTGTATCCAAGTATACCATCTATATAATATGGTTAATGTGCTAGTTAGTCTTCACAAAGGTCTCATCTTTTTCTATGGATCTGATTAGTTTAACAAATGTCAATCCCTGAACACTGGAACTGTACCAAAATTGATCTATCACGCTTCATCAGTTGAAGTTCGTTCATTTCGTAACGTTAAAGTTGAAAAAAACTCACGTCTTCACATCTATTTTGTGACTACAAGAGTGAGCTAAGTCACGGTTTGGCGGATCTCATCAAACCGAAGGTTTTTTAAGGTCGCCACCTTAACGATTTACCTCGCCTCACAATGAAGAACCGTGTTTCATCTTGACCGAGACGGGTTCGTCATTGAAATAATATCAACGTAATTTTTACATCGTAAGGTCGACGGTTGGGAAGACCTTTCGCACTTGATTGATCACCTTGTACTGAGAGGAACTGTACCGGGAACGAGGTGTTCCAATTCAGACGATCCGTCATTTCGTACGAGACACAACTAATAAGAGGCCTCAAAATGACCTCGACAGTCGAGAAAATCAATAGGTACCTTTACAAACGACGGAAATCGACAGCCAAATGCGAAGTTATTTGACTTGAACAACATCTAAATAGCCTAGAGAGTCCTCCTTTCTCGTGCGCCATTGCAATAATATTTTCAAAACAACACGAACAATATTCAAAGGAATAATCCGAAGAGGAGAAAAGTCGTTAAAGGAACAGAGTATTCCCAGTATTGATCCGCTCCTATGAATAAAATAAAACTCCTTGTTGGTCACGTCGTTGTTTGAGCGATGCATACGTAATTCAGTCGATCGTTATTTGATTATGCAACGTATAAAAACCCATACTCTTCTTGCGGACCAAGCTAAGTGGATTTGTTATTTATATCTTTTGGGCGCCCTCCTTATGTCATTCTTCACTGAGAGGTACAGCTATAAAATACAATGTGTTTGTGAATCAGAGGTAAAGGAGAACTCAACTGGACGTTTAAAAACAAGAAAAGCAGTTTGCCATTTGAGTAGGCTACCGCTGGAAAGTCAATTGAATTGGTTGTCCAAACTGATCGTAGTAGTAAACATTTTTTGCGACAATTAAAAAAAAAAAAAAAAAAAAAAAAAAAACACGCTGCAAATTCTTACATAGGGGTTGGTTATTCCTCGGACCAGGCGCAAGAAGACTCGTTTCTTCAACGTGGGGAAAATGGGGGAAACAGTGGGTGTGGCGGGTCTCGAACCCATTCCAATCGATTCAGGGTCCAAAATTTAGTGGAAAAAGATACCCCACACGCCTAGGTGTCAGAAATCTCGAAAACACATATTCAAGATGGGGAAGGTAGATACCCATTTTTACCCATAACTTCTTCCGGTGGGTGCCAATCGTTCTGGGACCCATTTCATTGGATTCAGCGTCCAAAATTTAGTGGAAAATGATACCCCACACGCCTAGATTGCCAAAATCTCGAAAATCCATTTTTGGAAATACCTACACTAGAGCCGGAAACGGTTCCCTGACCAAAATTTTTTTAGAAAATATTTTTGAGCGCCTAAATTCGGTGTTTTCATTTTATATTACAATTGGAATTCCCCTTGTATTTGTACCTCTCGGAAGGAGCATGAGGAACACGGAAAATTATTCAAAAATGGGTTATTATCATAGGTGGACCTAAAAATGATAGACCAAGCTAGTATTCTGAGAATAATCATCTAAGAATTCTGAGAATCTGGTGGTTGAACGAATATTTCATTGTTTCTGCAAGAGTACGAGACAAACACGAAGTAATTTCATCAATTTCCTGGGTTCTCGATGACTTTTGGTGTTCTGACGGTACAAAAGTACGTTCAAATTGATTCTCTTTCGTTACAGTATAGACAACCAGAGGATTCTGCCCCATGCCCCGCGGATCGGAATTAATTTGGCCAACCATAAAACCCAGTTCACGGTTGAAGAACTTTTTATCAAGGGGGGGGGGGGGGGGGCTGGCCCGCATTACCGTCGCGATCCCGAGTAGGGTGCATTGTTCGCTGGCCCCTGATAGGGAAAAGCCCCCAAAAACCCTAACCGGAGCGATTTCCATGAAGCCAAGGAACGAAAGGTGGTCGAACTCCGTGAACTGACGAACAAAGGCGTTCAATAACGGAGGTCGTCAAGGAGGACACACACGTCGGCTGAATCAAAGCAGACTTTGACGAGATATGCGGCAATTTGATGAGCGAAACTTCCAGATTAGGTAGAGAGAAGTTAGAGAAGAAAATGTAGATAGAAAAAAGTTCAGTCTAGAATGTGGATAGTCTATGCTAATGTCCCAGAATATCAGCCAGAATAGATAATACGTAATACACATGCACCGGAGCAATGAACACCATTCAACAACAACAGCATGAAAAGGTCGCCTGAGTTCCAGGACAAGAAGTTTTCGTGCAGAATGCTTTTAAGGTTGCAATGTCCCTCTTTGTAGTATTTGACGAAGTGGACATTCCCATTTATTTGCTAGAGCCAGATGAATTTATAGTTACTTGATGACGATTTCACAAAGGAAAATAAAACATTCGACGATTAGGTTTAGGTTTAGATTCAGCATCCAAAATTTAGTGGAAAATGATACCCCACACGCCTAGGCAAGAAAAATCTCGTAAACACGTATTCAAAATGATTAGGTAGATACACATTTTGACCCATAACCTCTTCCGATGGGTACCGTTCGTTCCGGGACCTGTCTCATTGGATTCAGCATCCAAAATTTAGTGGAAAATCAAATCCCACACGCCCAGATCGCCAAAAATGTAATTTTCCAAATACACATTTTGACCCCTAATCAGCCCAAACTTGGTCCAATCGGGCTGAAATGTTTTGAGGACCAAATAGACTCGGTAACGGGTCCCTAACCAAAATGTAAGATTTTTAGAAAATTTTCGATTAATTAGTCGGCGTGGAAGGCGGACCGACATTTGCTTATTTTGATCTAGAAACCTTAAAACGCACAGAAAATATTTTCAAGACTTTTTGCATGAAAATATAGGCGCGATATTGTTAGCCTGTTCTTAGTACCAGACGGTTCTGGATTGTCTTCATCTGGAAAATAATTAATTATTATCTTGTATCAAATTTAGTCTTTGTGATTAAGCTCCAACTCTTGGATGAGAAATCCAACAGATTAGATTTAGTTGTACTTGAGATACGCCAAAACGCCAATTCGCCTCGATCCAAAGGGGGAAAATGGGTGTGAAAGTGACCGCGACCCAAAGACGAGGACGACAATCAGTCGCAAGTTCTCATGGTCACGTCACCTTGGGAAAACAGAAGGACGAACTAGGAATGAAAGAGGGACGACTCCAATCGGCTCATTTTCACAGGCTATTGAAAGAGAGAATTTTTCCAAGATTACACGTCTCGACTCGATGGCAACCGAGATGCCATTCGTGATTCGAATTGCCGAAATCATGCGACGAAAAGAAAGCAGTTTCCGGTTTGACGGAATGTACGACTTGACAGGAAGTTTCCTCGTCGAAGTTTCTCAATCGTTATTTCCCGCCGGTTGTTGCCGTTATTGGTCCGAGCTTTGTCAAGTTTTGACATGCCAGAGTGAGTTTTTATTCAAGGTTGTCCGCCGACCATGCGGTTATTGTTGGTAGAAAACTATTTGGTCCTCAAAACTTTTCAGCCCTGATCGGATCAAATGTGATTTTTTGAAAAATGGATTTTCGAGATTATTAGCAATCTAGGCGTGTGGGGTATCATTTTCCACCAAATTTTGGACGCTGAATCGAATGAAAAGGCCAACCATGCTAGGCTAATCTGGCGCGCAACCCTGGAAGTACATGGGCATTTGTCCAGTTGGCTGTTTATCCTGTTTGCAGGAATGTGTACTGCCCCATAGCGAAGGTGAAATCCTTAAAAAAACATTCCTCGAAGGTTTCCAAATAAGCTACTTTGATTCGGAATGACGCCACTGGTAGGCCATGCAAATTGTGCATCACTACACACTGGCATATCTCCGCTTATTGAAACAGGAACGCTCGAAATGCGCACGATCATGCAATCCAGGCGTTACTTTGTGCTGCCCCAAAACACAGGGTTCACTCAATGTTGAAAACATCCCCCCGATTTGCAGCAACCCTGGTGTCAGTCCACTGCAACAAACGCACATGACGCCGCCAAAATGTCAGTGGCCTATGCTGTTCTTTAGTCGTTTTATAGACGGATTTTCTGTAGACTGAACTGATTTGAAGGCATCGTGACATTTTGTTTCCTTAGAATGGTAATTCGATTTGAATGGTTATTAGAATGGATCCACTGGATTCTGGTTCATTAATTTTTAAAAATTGGAATGAATATGTGACAGTGACATAGGTTAGTTTTTGCATCATTTCCGGATTTTCAGTTGTTCCATTTTTATAATATTTTATTTTATTATAATTTTTGGTTCTTTATTCCTTGAATAATCGAAGCTTTCCAGCCCGATCGGACCAAAATGGACAAGGTAGGGGTCAAAATGTGTATTTAAAAAATGATATTTCGAGATTTTTGGCGATCTAGGCGAGTGGGGTGTCATTTTCCACCAAATTTTGGACGCTGAATCCAATGAGACGGGTCCTGGAACGATTGGTGCTAACTGGAAGAGGTTATGGGTCAAAATGGGTACCCATTTTGAGTGTGTTTTCTGGTACTTATTTGTATGGTGTATCAGTCTCCACTTAATTTTGGGCGCCGAATTCATGCGTCCACATGCTCCTAGTGGGTGAGTCCAAGGAATAACCAACCCCTGTGAATGAATTCGAAGCGTTTTTTCCAGTCTCTACTTGGGGAACACAGTTCTCCTGCGTCATTGAATCGTTCCTAAACCGGTTTCTTGTTCCCGAAGAACTAGAAATATTTCACAAATTGTTCAGTAGCGTGCAAGATCACGACATTAGCTATCCAGAGCTCTCATTAATCTGCACATTTCCGCTCATCCACCGCTACGGTTTAGTTGGTATTTCACGGTCTGACTGCACTCAAGAAGGTGGAGCCCGTGAGACGCCATTGTATTTCAAGTTGGACGAAGTGACTCCAGTTTTGCACGAGCTCAAGGTAGAACGTGGAAATGTCAAATGTCATCTGAGGTATCGCCTTCGCGAAGCCCCGTATCAGTCGATTAAATACTGCACGCTTTGTCAACACCCGTTTGAGCAATTCCTTTTCCACGAGGGCCTCAACCGTCAGTTTCACGTGTCACATTGAATTAACTTTGAGTTCTAACGACGAATAACAGTTAGGTACTTGACTGATAAATTCGATGAAATGAAAAAGAGTTCGCTTGAAATCAGATGAATGCCGCAAATGATTCTACGATGGTTGATTATTCCATATGGATTTTGCTCATGAGGGTTGGTTATTCCTCGCACCAGGCACTTGGAGACTCATTTCTTCAACATGGGGAAAATGGGGGGATACAATGGGTGTGGCGGGTACCGGACCCATTCCAATCGATTCAGGGTCCAAAATTTAGTGGAAAATGATACCCCACACGCCTAGGTACCAGAAATCTCGAAAACACACATTCAAAATGGGTATATAGGTAGCCATTTTGACCCATAACCTCATCCAGAGGGCGCCAATCGTTCTGAGACCCATTTCATTGGATTCAGCGTCCAAAATTTAATGGAAAATGATAACCCACAAGCTTAGATTGCCAAAGATCTCGAAAATCCTTTTTTCGAAATACAAATTTTGACCCCCACCCTGCCCAAATATGGTCACGTTCGTGGGACCTGTCAAATTTTGGGGCGAATCGGAGAGGTTGACCTCTAGTACGGTAACATAAATTGATTATTATTCAAGGAATAACCGTCAGATCTTTTCAACGTCTTCGTGTACCTTGCGGCATTAAGCCAGGGATTTTGCTCATTAGCTGTTATATGTGCCTGACGGTTGCGCTCACTCTCCTGCCATGCGTTTTGCCGCTGCTTTCTTCAGCAGTGCCCAGGATGGACCTCGCGGAGGTAGCATGGTTGGGACCAGGAGGGGCTGCTTGGCGTGTTTGGCATGTGGGCCATCCTTTTTATGCCATAACATGATGGGCGAATATTTTGGTGCTTTCAGCTGTTTCTAGTTTGAAACGCCTCTTGCCAGGGGTTATCTTCTGTTCTGGACCTAGCACTGCATGCCATCGCCTTCGAACTGTTGCATATTTTGGGCACTGGTGGTAAACATGGTCTACTGTCTCGAATTCACTCACAGGGAGGGGATGGCTTCATACTCACAGTGTGGAGTTTGGCAATGAAGTCAGCATGGCCAGTTGCAAACTGGGAGATATAGTGGTCCACTTCAGCATGGCATTAAGCCATGCGTGCTCGAACATTCGGCCAGATTTTATAGGTGTGCCGTCCTTTGGAGGAGGTGTCCCATCGTTCTTGCCACTTGTCTAGGCACCAGTCTGTTATTGAGGCTTCCGTCATGCATCCTGGATTCCTGCATTCCTTGCCATGGTGGATGTTAGGGCCTGCATCGTAAGGTACAATGGCATCTGCCCTGTGAGGACGTCGAGAGCTTCAAGAAATAACCAATCAACGCTGAAAATTATTCCACAATGGTTGATTATTCCTTAGAGCAAGAGTATGGGGGGAAACAGTGTGTGGAGAGTCCCGGACTCATTTGATCGATTCGGAGTCCAACGTAAATTTAGTGGAAAATGATACCCCACACGCCTGAAGCTGGAACCCAAACGGAATCTGCATGGATAACTTCAAATTGTTGGAGCGTTTTTTGGGTAATTTTTTGAAGAGATTTCAGAAGTGGAATTTATGCACAACAATTAAAACAATATGTGAACGTACGTGGAAAGAGAAACCACATTGCATAGTTCTCAAAAATTAGACCGTTGTCTGATGGAAGGCTCGCCTGTACGATTTTCATTCTAGAAGTTTACAAATATATCCGATTCCTCTCTATATCGAAGAAACATTTTCATTCTTCTGCCAGGAGTAAAAACCTACTGTATTTAAAGGTTTCAATTGTAAGAATATCCACATTGTCCTATAATGGCGAGTTGGCAGGCGGCGTTTGGCAGCCGGTGGCTGTCAGCTGTTTGCACCTGGCAAGTTAGTTTGCTAGCAAAACAGGCGTACAATGTCCAAAGAGGAAGTCAACTGGTCGGTCGCTTGAAATTTCAATGGCGGAAACATCAAAAGAACTGGACAGTTTTTCTGTAATAAATGTGTCCTTTTGAAGGATTATCGGATCTTGCTAATTCAGATAGAAAAAATTGCCTTTTGATTGGTTATTCCTTGAATAATCAACCTATGTTTTCATGCAAAAAGTCAATCTCACCGATTCGGTCCAAAATTGTTTTCTGGACGTTTCGAGGTGTCTAGATCAAAATTCGCAAATGTCCATCCAGCGTCCGCGCCGATTTTGGTGGTAGAAAATTTTCTAAAAATCTGAAATTTTGGTCAGGGACCTGTTTTAGGCTCTAGTTGGTCCTCGAAACTTTTCAGTACGAGATTTTTGGCAATCTAGGCATCTGGGGTATCATTTTCCACTGAATTTTGGACGCTGAATCCAATGAAATGAGTCCCGGAACGATTAGCGCCCTCTGGATGAGGTTTTGGGTACCTATCTATCCATTTCGAATGTGTTCTCAACCATTTTCCACTAAATTTTGGAACCTGAATCGATTGGAATGGGTCCGGGACCCTCTACACCCACTGCTTCCCCCATTTTTTCCATGTTTTTTCGTTGCTGTGATACAATCTCAGGTAGGAAAATTCCCGATTGGGTAGTTATGTTCTAAATTCGAGAAACCGGGCAACTGCAGCTTGATTAATTTAGATCACATTTGACTCCTCCCTTATCCTGGGGGTTAAGCACTAGGATTTCAGCTCATCATGGGTCCGACTATTGACCCAGTCACGGGAGCATCGTACAGGTCAAGTCGCTCCCCTCACGCACACATATTTCCATCAGTGAATCTGCAGGTTCAGCCGACATGCAACTGGAGTTCCACGGCCTCAGTAGACACCCTAATGGCTACCGAGACCAACAATTCCATTCCGATCCAGGCCTCAGTGACGGTTTGAATGTAGGGCGAGTCGAGAAAGTGGGCAAAGAGGCTCTTAGCGGAAAGGGAAGCTGCACGTAGGTCCAATCTGAAACCTCTACGGCTCTTACGCAACGCCTAATTGAGCTTTGTGCCCACCATTACGCTCTTTGCTCATTGACAAAAAGGACGTTGGCGAAAGACAAATACCCGGTATGAGGTATTCCTGTGAAGATATCCAACAATCGAAAAAATTAATTATAAACAAGTATTTTTTCCCCCTCAAAGGTTTACTGATTGTTAAAAATGATGTTAAGACTATCCTGACATTAATGCACATAAATTGAAGCCGAAGAAGGTTGAACTGGTTATCGTAACAGGTTATTAAGTTATGTTATTCCGACCTGCTATGCCAAACCCACAAATGAAGTTTGACGACAATCGATATAATTGTATCCGGAACATTCGATATTCAGAAGAATTCCTTGAAATTTGTGTTTTATTTTGATGACATATTTCGTCGGAATTGCCAAAGTGGAAAAAGTAGAAA
>CM034008.1:3976348-4040829 GCA_019603395.1 Cyrtorhinus lividipennis
CGGATCAACACTCGGGTCCGACGGGGGATTTTCAGTTCGTATAAGGGCCCACTGTTACGGGAGAGGAATTGGCTGATCTCCCAATTCCCGAGTTCTCACCCTGAAGGAACCACGATTACACTCGTTCCCTCAGGTCACTTTCACAACACCGGGTTCACAAGGGGTTGACTTGCTACGCGTCGGTTGTTCCGCTTCGATGTTCCGGTTCACTTCACTACGTTCCGCCTCGTCGGCGAACGGGGATTCCAACTTTCCTTCTCTTGAGTTCGGATACGACTGCTTGATGTTCCTTCTCCCAGTCCGCTCGTCAAGTCGCCTTCCCCTTCTACTCCTCCCTGGGTGTCTTGCGCCGCCCATCGCCTACCCAATCCAATGAGGACACGCCTTCCGCCCAGCTGGGGTTAGGCGCTTGGAGGGGAGAGGGGTCGTTCCGTCCCCCGCCGCCGAAGTTTCTTGACGGGGCGCTTGGAATCTGCCGCCCCGTTACAACCTCCTTGGGTTAGCTTCCTCAGAAATGCTTGGCTTGGTCAGTCGTGTTGATGAAGTTTCATCTAGCAGTAATTTGACAAAGATAGTGCCTTCAAAGTTCTTACATCTCTTTGACGGTGAAGTGGGCTGTATTCCAGATTTAGTTAATATATCCATTGATCCCACTGTGAAACCAGTGGTCTTACCAGGTCGTAGAATACCACATGCACTGATGCCTAAGGTGAAAATTGAGCTAGACAAGATGGTTGAGAAGGGTATAATTAAATCAGTTACAGAACCAACTGACTGGGTAAGTCAGATGGTAGTAGTTATTAAAAAAAACGGGTCTCTCAGAATCTGTCTAGATCCTGGTCCATTAAATAAGGCCATAAGAAGAGCACATTTTCAATTCCCCTTAGTAGAGGACATTGCAGCAAGGTTGCAGGGTGCTAAATACTTTTGCAAGCTAGATGCACAATCAGGATTCTGGATGTTACCTTTGGACCAAGAGAGCTCAAAACTTTGCACATTCCAAACACCATGGGGTCGATATTCATTTCAGAGAGTACCCTTTGGCATTCGATCAGCCCCTGAAATATTTCATCGGATTCTAGCGGAGACATTTGCGGGCATATCAAATGTGGAGTCATTTCAGGATGATATCCTTTTGTGGGCAATAACAGAAAAAGAGTTACACGCTACTTTGGTGCAGGTTCTTCAGGTGGCTGCGAGTAAAGGAATCAAATTTAACCCAGCTAAATGTTTGTTCAATGTCCAAAATGTGGACTTTCTTGGACACTCATTTGGACCAGCAGGAATGAAATGTGATCCTGATAAGGTCAAAGCAATTTTTGCCCTGCAACCTCCAAAGAACAAGGAGGAACTACAAAAAGTATTGGAAATATTTAATTACGTATAAAAATTTATTAAAAATTTTGCTGAGGTTGCTGCTCCATTGAGAGAGTTGCTTAAAAGTGATGTTTGTTTTACCTGGAATACCGCCCATGATGAGGCTCTCAATGCTCTGAAACAGGCGCTCATCAAGGCTCCTGTGTTGCGCTACTATGACCCAGAGGAAGAACTTACTCTCAGTGTTGATTCAAGTTCATATGCTCTTGGGGCTGCCCTCTTACAGAAGGGGCAACCCGTTGCCTATGCATCATGCACGCTCAATACCACACAGAAGCGGTACAGCCAGATTGAAAAAGAATGCCTGGCTGTGTGCTTTGGAGCTGAAAAGTTCAGGAATTTCATATTAGGAAGAGAATCAGTTAAAGTCCAGACTGATCATAAGCCTCTGCTCGGAGTATTCAAGAAACCATTGCATAAGGTTCCAGCCAGGCTGCAACGAATGCTGCTCATGTTGCAGTCTTACACCTTCAATCTTGTACATGTTCCTGGCAAAGAGCTACTCCTCGCAGATCTACTCAGCCGACATATTGCCTCCTCAGGCTGTGACTCTGAAACTGATTTTGACAAAGAGCTGGAGTTGCAAGTTGCATTATTGATACAGCATTTGCCTGTAACCAACCAATGTTATGATTTGATCAAATCAGCTACAGGACAAGACAGAACATTGACTGCTGTAATGAGTGAAATTGAGAAGGGATGGGTTACAGAACACAAAAAGCTAGAGGAGTCACTGAAGCCGTACTATCAATTGCACCAGTCACTCACTGCTATTGATGGAGTGATTTTCTATGGAGACAGAATTGTGGTTCCATCAAGTCTGAAAGGGGACATGTTAAAAAAACTGCACACAGGTCATCCAGGTATCAGCAGGATGTTGAGCAGGGCTGAGATGTCCTTGTTTTGGTTGGGAATTAACCAGGATATTAAGAAATTTGTGAAATCCTGCAGTACCTGTCAAAAGTACCAACCCAACAACGTGAGGCTTCCATTGACGTACAAGAATGTACCCGACTTACCATGGCAGGAGGTCAGTGGGGATGTCTGTGAAATCAAGAACCACCAATACTTAGTTCTGGTTGATGCCCTTAGTAACTACATTGAGGTAGCACACTTGCGCAGTTTGAAAAGTTCAGAAGTAATAATGCTCATGAAATCAATTTTTGCCAGACACGGAGTGCCGTTCAAGTTCTTCTCAGATGGGGCCCTGTATTTCACCTCACAACTTTTCCACAACTTTGCATCGGAATGGGGCTTCACTCATGTTATTTCCAGCCCTCATTACCCAAGGTCTAATGGCCTGGCTGAGTCAGCTGTGAAAACGGTGAAAAAACTGTTTACCAAGGCGATGGATGCAAAAGAGGATCCCTACTTGGCTCTACTTAATCACAGAAATACTCCTCGGGGCATGGTTCAGTCACCAGCATCCAATCTGATGGGGAGAAACCTTAGGACGAACATTCCTTGTGGGTTGGACCATCTAGTACCAAAACTTACGTACAAGCAGGATCGAGATCACCTAATTCGACAGAAAGAGAAGATGAAGGAGCAACATGATCGCGTCTCACGAATGCGCCCACCCTATAAAGATGGGCAGCCAGTGTGGTTCAAGAAAACTCCTAGCTCAACCTGGTCACCTGGTGACATAACACGTTCTTCCGGACTCAACTCTTACAGTGTTAAAGGAGAAGAGGGTGAGTATAGAAGAAATGAAAGACATCTAAGACCACGACTCCTGACAACCCCAGAAGTGACTGCCTACAATACCACCATGGCGATACAGGACGACGTCCCTGAGCCTAACTGTCTTCACCCTAGTTATACTTGTGATTCACCTGCAGTGGCACCCACAGCACAAGAGGAAGCTGCAGCAAGGCCAACAACAACGCCTGATACCATGGATGTGAGGAGAAAATCAGGAAGGATCGTTAAGCTACCAAAGAAGTTAAACGACTACGACCTGTCAAATGAATAATGTTGAATACTACTCTTTTTGTTGAATGTTGAATACTATGTTGAATACTCTATATGTTGAATACTACTCTTTAAAAGTTTTGATGGTGTTAAAAAAATGTAAACTTAACTGTAACTAACAAGCAGTAGTTAGTATTGTATAGTATGGTATTGTTAACTTTGGAAAGGGAAGGTGTTGTATAGTAGGGACTCTAAAAAGGAAACAACAACCTTAACATGGGATGGACAAGAGCCGATTTTGAGATAACCTGGAGTTAGTGTTTTTTCGGATTACATCGTATTACGAAGTTATTGGTGTTTATGATTCGTCAATTAAAAACCATTATTCAACATAAAACAGGTACAAAAGGAGTTTGAAATTCATGTAGACCATGCTCGTGGAGTAGATATCATTTTTCACAAAATTTTGGGCTGTAAATTGTTGAAGACGGGGAAATAGCTGTAAATTGTGGCGATATGGGGGGAATAATTAAAAAATAAAATAATTGGGGAGAACAGGTATTTTGAAGGTGGATTTTGGGGACACCTAGTTGTGTGGGATATCATTATCCACAAATTTCACCTTTTTCCCCAAGGTTAATTAACAGGAAGGCAAGGGATTTGGGGTTGCTCATGGCTCGTTCAGAATTCAGCCACCACCCACAATTCTTGCATTTAAGGCTACAGAGCATCATTTTCAAGATCATTTTATTCCTGACACTGCTGATGAAGTCAGAACCATCAATACTCACGGAGGTGATCAGAGGGTATCCAATTCTAAAAAATCCACAAGCGGTAAATTCCACGGTGTGTTTCAACGTCACATAGAGATGAAGTGCTTTCTGAAACACGTCAAACAGAATTTGCCAAAGAAATTCCGCTTCTACTCATCAAATTTTTCACAAGGGAAAGTCACAATGCCACTTACGTTGTTACACATACCATCATTGGATCTCATTGTACGGAAAAGTTCGTGATTAAAAGCGTCTGCCTGCAACACCCGTGTGTTTTCATGAAGACAATTTCTTAAAAACAGGGCTTTTTAAATATTAAGAGGGAAGAGCTGCAGACATGTAAAAGCAGAACCTATGTCAAGGGACCAATGTCAGAATCCTAATGTCAAGGATTTCAGCAGCTTTTAAGACAAACATAAATACTGAAGAGGCACAATCCACAATCAACACATTCGATATTAGTGCAAGAACATATTTTCACTTGTCACTATTTTCACAACAATCTTCATTTTGTAATCCATGCCCACGACTTTCCACAGTTGAAAAGGTACTGAATTCTACCAGCGAATTTACAACCAATATGACGTCACATGTGTTACCCATTCTAGCACACAGCTCTGAAGGTGCCTGGACTTTTGTAGAAATGATTTGCCACACTATGAGAAACTGATAAGGAAACAGATTATCACCCACATTCCAAGTATTAGCAGCCTAAAGAATTTGAAATCACTGTAATTTTCTGATGCACTGGAACAGCCCGTCACAAATATCATTGACTGATGTGATGGTTCTTGACCTTTTTTGGGGTACGTTAAATATTTGACCACTCGGGACAGCTCAAATATTGCTCCCTGCACCAACTACCTACCTAGCGGGAGAAGAATCAACTACTACCAGTCATATCCTTACTTCGTTGAGATATGATCTACCTGTCTTGATAGAAGAGAAACCTCAAGAAAATATACAAGAAATATTACTCTCACATAAACAACAAGCAATACTATTTTATAATGTTATATCAAGTCATATCAAAATAATGAAGTTCACCTCGCAGTTGTCAACACTGCGAGGCCTTCTTGATTAATTTCTTCTGATGCATGGTGTCGTCTTTCTGGTTATGGCGGTCCTAGAGCATGTTGAGAGTCAAGAATATAATTCGTTCAAGTGACTAAGTGTTGTTCAATTATCAAATCCAGTATAATTCGTATTCATAGATCAATAGGTAAACAAGAAGTGGTTCATTTCATGTGTATGAAATTCAGCGAAGAAACACCAATAATTTGGCGGGGTATAATCAAGCAAAAAGTTAGTATAGTTTGCAAATAAATTTACTTTTACCTCTATTTTGGCCGAGGTGCACGTCCAGCACAAGTAAAATAATAATGCCAAGTAGAAGACGAGACTGGAAAATCCTCCACAGAACAGCTTCCAATCGAAAACCTGATTTTTCTGGTATTGAAAAACAGTGTACACTAGATTCCAAGCTTCATTTATAAAGCTGGTCAGGAACTTGATTAAGAAAATTATGATTTGACGTCCGTAGAGCGAATTTATGAGGTGGCTCAACTTGACTAGTTCTTCGTGTCTGTCAACATTCGTGGTGCATCTGATGGAGACGAACTCTTGTTTCAAAAGTCTGACTGTGAAACAGAACTGGAGGAGGATGGTGAATTGGAATAGAATACCCAGATCGACCACAGCGAAATCGAAATTATAAACGCATCGGAGGCCGCTTCCTATTAAGAAGAATGGCACAGAGCTGAGCAAGAATATCAGTTGGCTGACTTCTTTGGACGAGGAGATGACGTTTTTCAGGAAGACGAACGCCCTCCGTCGACGGATCGTCACGTCAAAGTGGATCACAGGTACTACCACACTAATACTCAAGTCAAAAGCCATAGCGGCTTCTTCTAGCATGTCGTATTCCCCGTGATAACGGAAAAAATGAACAAGAGCCAGAGCGTGAACGGAAATAAAGATGGCGTTTACACAGAAAGAATACAACGCCAAAATGAAACTGAAGTTTCCCCAGTCATCAAAAGGGAAAAGTCCCAAGAGGCGCGAGAGGACGAAAATGTTGTGATTCCTCATCATTGTTAATCCTACTGACAGAAGAAGGTTCGATTGAACACGCAAAGGCACGTCAATTACTACTGATGAATCGTACCCTTGATTTCAATCAGGATTTCCTAGCTCGGAATGTTTGGATGCCAACAACATCATTGCTGTTGGCTGTCGAGGCATTGAGAGCAATTATTGTGACTCATTAGCAAAATTTTCTGTATATCTTCTGATAATTTTTTCTTCAATCGGGAACCTTGTTTCAAAATAGGTTCCTTCTCATTCAAGGAATAATTTATTTACTTATTTATTTTACTGTTCAAGATGAAGCCATTTTCAAAATAGATACCCTTGCGGCAAACTAAAAACTGAGCATGCAAATAAACTTTTTCAATGATGTATTCTACATTTTATTATTTTAAAAATATCTGAAAATTCGTTCACAGGGGTTGGTTATTCCTTGGAGCAAGGAGACTCATTCCAATCGATTCAGCGTCCAAAATTTAGTCAAAAATGATACCCTACACGCCTAAATCGCCGAAAACATGGGACAACCTGTGGGTGTGGCGTGTTTTGGACCCATTCTAACAGATTCAGGGTCCGAAATTTAGAGGAAAATGATACCTCACACGTTAGGTACCATAAATCTTGAAAACACTCATTAGAAATATATAGATTGATACCCATTTTGACCCATAACCTCTTCCAGTGGGCGTCAATCATTCCGGGACCCGTACCATTGGATTTAGCGTCCAAAACTTAGTCAAAAATGCTACCCCACACGCCTTGATCGCCATAAATCTCGAAAATCCATTTTTCGAAAAACACATTTTGACCCCTCCCCCTCCTATTTGGACCGAGGGCTGAGAAGTTTTTAGGACCATCTAGTGCCAAAAAGGATCCTGACCAGAACTTCATATTTTTAGAAAATTTTCTTTAGCCCAAAATCTCTGAAATGTCAAGACTTCGAAAATATTTCCAACGTTTAGGAATCAAATCTTTCCCTGGTGTCAATATTTACCTACTGAAGGACTTCAATAATCTCATATTCTAATGAGATTTTATTAGCATGTCTTGAGCTTCAAAATAGGCTTGGGTACCTCCTGCTGAAAATGCTGTGACCAGTTCGTTACTTAGTTTTTTAAGGGGATGTTTATAGTACGTTTAGATCCAATCTGATTGCCAGTCTTCGTCTTTAGGAATCCAATCTCAAAACCTCTGGAAATGTAATAACTTTAGTTCTATAACTGGCTAAATTTGGCAAATTTTTGAAATGTACGCAGAAAAATGACTATTTTTGTAGGGTGAAATGTCTTCAGGGGCTCTAATTTGTTATGTTGGGCAGATCGATCCCCCTAAAACAATTCCCAATCAATGTTGTTCCATTAAGTACGTCCTTGAACTCTTCGAAGCTTCTGGGACCATTAGCATTTATTGAGTAGTGGTCATTGGTGCTAAACACTTGTGGAAACTCACCATTAACATGGCGCTGATACTCATGAGCAAGTTATTCGGCGTTTTGCCTATTGGTCGCGATGGCAGAAGAAGTGGTCCCATGTTTGTATATTCCATTCTTCTTCTTGGTGGCGTTTGTGCTGCTTTGTACAACTGGAGTTCTAAAATTTACCGTTCAGGCGGCGTGGTCGATGTACAGGAGAGCACCACGTATTGGTTCAAGAGTATACTACAATTTAGTAACACCGTTGTCCGGCTTCTGATGTGGTTGAGCCAGTTGTGGTCAGTGTATAACCACGACGTTAACATGCTGACGGATATGGAAGATGGGAAGAATACGGAAATATACGTTTCAATGTTCATCTGCCTTGGTAAGATTGATTTCAACCCAAAAAGTCTTTCACGAGGGCTATTTTGCATCCAAGTTAGCATAGCAGTAATGCATGGGCTTTCTTAGACGGGACATGGGCTACATGAGAGAATGGAGCTACTACATAAATTTCGAAATATGTATGTAAAAACTGGTTGTGATCAAACCCTCAAGAACTGACAAGGGGAAATATGAAGCAAATATACAAAGGCAACCTCTCCGATTCGGCTCAAAAATTTTTTCTGGACGTTTCATGGTGTCTGGATCAAAAAAGGTCAATGTCCGTCCGCCGTACGCCGTCCATTGTCCGCGCCGTTTTTAGTAGTAGAAAATTTTCTAAAAATCTGAAATTTGGGTCAGGGGTCTGCTCCCGGCCTAGAACGATCCTCGAAACTTTTCAGCCCGGTCGGACCAAATTTGGGCGGGGAAGGGGTCAAAATGGTCAAAATTCCACTAAATTTTGGACGCTGAATCCATTAAAATGGGCCCCAGAACGATTGGCACCCACTGGAAGAAGTTATGGGTCAAATTGGGTATATTTTACCCATTTTGAATATGTGTTTTTGGGATTTTTGGTACCTAGGCGTGTGGGGTATCATTTTCCGCTAAATTTTGGACGCTGAATCCAATAAAATTGGTCCCAGAACGATTGGCACCCACTGGAAGAAGTTATGGGTCAAATTGGGTATATTTTACCCATTTTGAATATGTGTTTTTGGGATTTCTGGTACCTAGGCGTGTGGGGTATCATTTTCCACTAAATCTTGGACACTGAATTCAATGAAATGGGTCTGGGATTTTGCAGGTTTACCAACCGCTGAAGTGCTGGTCATTTATTTCCTCAAAGGCACTCTTCAAACACGTTTTATGACTGCTGCTGCAAGTGTGACCCGAATCGCTCAAGTGTTAATTACTAATCAGTTCATCAATGTTGTTGTCAAATTCACACAAGAGCTCCACAAAAGATCAGAGTTTTCATTTAGTCTTTTGGAAAGTATGCGGGTACAAAGAGATGTCTTCAAAAAATCCAAATACCTCAATGACTTCTTTCAACTTCAAATCCTGATATCAATTGGTGAGTAATAGTTTGCGTCAATTACACTTTTACAGTTTTTTTTAAACAGTAATTATATTTTTTGCGTAGGATCCATATTTGTGACGTTGAGCAGTGAAGCATACTACATCATGAACAACTTAATGAAATTGGATTTGTCTGAGAAGTTTGCACAAGAACGAAAAATCTTCTACATTTTGGAAGAATTATGTTGGTTTACGTTCTCCCTGTATTGGTTTCTACGCCTTGCACATTCTTGCGAATCCTTTTATGACCAGGTATTTGTTTTGAAAGTCATACGCTTTGCCATAGACTGTAAATACAACCAAAATGGTCACATTCTATGCCTAGAAATGTTTGTAGGCCAAAAGTACAAATTATCATTGTGATTTATTTACCTTTTTCAACTGTAAAAAATTGTTCTAGTTCTTTTCTGAATTATTCCAGGTGGAAATCATGAATGAAATGATATACCATGAAGCAAAACGGAGCGAAGAATTGAAGTCAAGTGTGAGTCACATAGAATTTAAAAGCCTATCATCGCCACAAAGAAAAAAATTATTTTGAAAACGTTATTTTTTATCTCACTGAGTTAGGCATGTCACTGCTTTGCAAACGTAGAGATGATTATTCATGATGACAACTGGATTCAATTATGTCTTAGAAGTATTAGGGGATGAGTTAGTAGAAGACTTTGCAATCAGAGTATTGGAGTGTTCATTGTTGTGGTTAATCAGGACATTCAAAATTTGGGTGTGAGTAGTCATAGTGGAGTGAGCTGATGTTTCCTTGCCAATAGGGAGTTCCTAAACAGATAAGGCCAAACTTAACGTTCTGGCCTTGTCTCATCTGCGCATGCGCGTGTACTAACTTCGGCTGAACCGTGCTAGGCTCGCTGTTGCATTGCCTTATCGGCCGCAAAGATACAGCCAAGAGATAAGGCCGCTGCGAACTTGACGAATTTATTTAACCTGACGTTGAGATAACACTGCTGTGGTTTGTTTTGATCGTAATTTTAAAAATCCTTTTGCGTTGCTCTAAATTCGACGTCACTTTTAGATGAGGACACTTCGAGGAGGCCTCATCTATCCTTTAGCATCCAAATTAGCTCGCTCTAGCGAAGCCCCGATAAGGCCAAAAACGATGGCCATAGCACAGCTGGGCTTATCTCTTGGGAACTACCTGTGTTTGGCTCTCCAAAACTTCTACCTGGAGCATGTCACTAACATCTCCAAAGCATACAACAGCATCAGGCAAATCTGAGTTTTGTTGGCATTATCATTTGCTGGTGACTAATCAGCAGTTGATCCAATGTTACTCCTAGGTACTTACATAATGATGATTTGGTGAACGTTGGTTGAAATTCCAGGAGAGGATTGTTGAAATTACTACTGTTACACTATTTTAGTATTGGCACAACCATCACCACCAGAATGTTGCCTTCTAATCTGGTACATTTTCCTTAAATGGGATTGTGGGTTCTAACTCCATTTTGGACACTGGCGCAAGTGATGGCCAAAAAAAATTTTCAAGGAGTTTGAGGATGTATTGTGGATTGAAACAATTTCATACAATAGGTGTATAAGAAAAAAGCGCAGAGCGGGATTTTCCATAAAACACCTGTGACATTTGGGTAGATGTCTGTTGGATGGGAAATGTAATTTGGATGTTTTCTTCTGATGTACCCTGCTGTATTTGTACAGTTTTTAGAAATTACTGCAAATATTTGAACTTTATTAGTGCTATGCTTGCAATGCACGTTGATATTTGGTGTTTTGACTGCACTTGATGATAATGAAAACCCACTGCCTTCATTTTAATATTAATTTGCAGGAGAAAATACAGCTTCATATTATCAAAAAACCTAGTATGGTCTTCACTGCATACAGATTCTTCCCAATAGGATACCCACTCGTCAGTTCAGTGAGTGTTCAGTGTCAGGAAAAGCTTTATCCACCCAAATGTTCACATTTGTCTTTTAAGACACATTCTCACCTTTTCTAGGTTATAGCGGCAGCTGCTACATACCTGGTGATACTTATTGAATTATCCTAGAAGGCCAAGTGCCTGAACTGTAAATTTTATGCAGACAAAAGGATTCTTTGTGTGTTTGTGTGGGTGAGTATAATATATCTTTTAGCATTATTCAAATCTTGCTTATTATTCTGATAATAATGATGATAATAGTTAACCTTTTGCCAGTTATTTCTTAGGTGATTCATCTGGTCATGGATTTTGCCTGTATATTCAGACAGTTTAAGAACACTTAAGAAAATTGGAACAATTTTTTTGTTGTAACTGTTTCTTTTCATGGGGTGAATTATCATCGATTGCTGTTAAAAACGTGTACATTATCCAAGTTCAGTCGATGTATAATTGCATAATTTGTCGTTGTTGCTAGTACAATTCTGCATCATATTTTGTCAGCAGCATTAGTCCACTATCCTCACCCTTGTGAGTAGAAAATACTTACAGTGAATTCCACTCAGCTGGCAACGTGTTAAGCAGAGAGGATCCTGAAGTGGCTGTGGTTTTCATCAACATGGGACTTCCAATTGTTTTCATTGTATCCCAGTTGTTGGGGTTGTTTCCTTTTGACCAGAGGGGACGCTTCAATCATTCATTAGCCTGGTATTCGTTATTAGCGGCTCCTCTGTCATCGGCTTTCCTCGGTTACGGGTTCTACATCTTCTGGTATCATTTACGGGGTTCGTTTTATCAGATAGAATATTATTTTGATTTATTTGAATTCCTGTTGACACCGTTGCTCCCTCTCGTTCATTTGTTTGTTACTGTTGACAAAAGGCAACTATTTGGACAAGTCAACGACATCCTGTTGAACACCAACATTTCATTTTCTCGTTGGAACTGCCTACTTCTCCTGCCGGTGGTCGTCATGATATCAGTGGCCATTTCTTGGATTACCGCTGATTTCAGTCTCCGCGAATTCGCTATGGTCCTTTCGTACGGTATCAGCACTTATCAAATCCCCTTCACATTGACTATGCAGTTTGTCAGCTACGTGGAAACGCTTAAAAAACTTATACAATCCCAAAAATTCATATCGCACGTAGAAGGGCACGAGGAAACTATGAGGATGATTTGTTCTGTAGTCAAGTTATACGGATGGCAGTTGACCATGTACGTTCCTCTAATTCTTGTCAACACTATAGGAAGAGTACACGAAATCATCATCATCATATATTTCAAAGCACACACTCCTAATGAATTTTCATTTCTTCGTTTGATCTACTGCACGATGAGTTGTACGTCGAACTTCATTCAGCTATTGGTTCTGGCTAAAACATGCAGTTCTACAACTGAAGAGGTGAGATTGATGCGATAGAGTTGTGAGCAGAACGCAGTGTGACATTTTTCCGCACTCATCACAAACCTTATTCGTCCCAAACCTGAATTAGAGCCCATTTAATGCGTAAAATTGAAATAAAAAATACGAGCTGAAATTAAATTGAGTTCAGTAATCATTCTTAGAAATGGCGCCATTGTGTAATTGGCCAGAATACTGTTAAATGTTGCTGTATTGAGGCAGCCTCTGGTGAAATCCTGAACTTCTTCAGGGAAATGAGGAACTCCCAAACATATGGCACAACGACTTCACATGGAATTGCCAACAACAAGGAATTTTATGTTCATTTTTGATAGAATCGCACTTCTTGAATAAACTGAGTGATTGAATTGAGGATGCCAAGGTGATTGCTTAATAGTCTGGGTGGACTAGGCATGAGAATGGGAATGTATATGTCTTGATGCCAGGACACTTTCCTTCACAATGCAGCACATTGACGTCATTGGGAGGGGCAGAGCAGTGGCCAATAGGGATGGATATCAAGAAAAAACAAAAACATCGATGTTTTGGCATATAGAAAATTTCAAATGAAAATGAGCTACGAGTATTATGTTTCCCTCTCCTATAAATCACTCAATGTTCATTCTCTCATGTTTTTGAACATCGATGTTTGGGGAAAAACATCGATACATCGATACCCATTCCTACTGGCCAATTAGAAGCAAGGTGAGATTGCCGTAGGTTGCAAGGGTTGGCGTCATGTTGGGATAAACATTTTCTGATAAGCTAACTCTCCAGCGCATGCGCGGTGTTCCTTATTCCAATAACATGTAATACAATCTTTAGTTATACATAGTTTACAATCATTCCCTGAACGCAACATTACGCAAAGGCTCGGGAACTTGTGTTATACTAGTTGGACGAGTAAACCTTTATAGTAGAATTTCAGCGCATTCTGGTGGCAAGGCTGGTACCTATATAATAAGAAATATCCCACCATTGATAATAGAGAGTTCCTAAGAGATAAGTCCAGCTGTGCTAGGGCCATCGTTTTTGGTCTTATCGGGGCTTCGCTAGAGCGAGCTAATTTGGATGCTAACGGATAGAAGAGGCCACCTCGAAGTGTCCTCATCTGAAAGTGACGTCGAATTTAGAGCAACGTAAAATGGCGTCTTCTACCCTGTTTGTCAACATCAGCATACGGCATTTTGTTTTCTCCACCGATTTCGTGCTCCTGTGTTTTGTGAATTTTCTTCAACCTCGCCCGTCATCGAAAATGTCGCTCGACTATTTTTATCGGTCCTACGTGAATGGACACCTGTCAAGCAGCGATCTTCCATGGCTTTTCGAACTTTATTTACAAAGCCGAGATCGTCCTACACCTCGTCGACTGGTGCCGCTTGGTCCATTTTCCCTAGGTTTGTACAAATATGCCTTAATTATTATTGCCCGGTACTCAATCAATATGGTATCTACCGACCATTCATTGGTTCAGTATGCTATCTACCGACCCATCCTTCTTTCTTCATCTGCCCACTGCACACTACGCCGTCTTGAACTTTTTCACAAACACCTATTTCACCTGGCAGCTCTTCAAAAATTGCTCACATGTAGCATCGTCGTAGATAATTTTCCTGTAAAAGTGACCCGCACTCATCGTGGCTACGTGAAGAAACAACCGAACTGGACTGAACATTAAGAAATTAATGCGTGTTAGATGAGCAAGCCGATTCATTTGTTCGCGTTTTTCGAGGCGGTAGATAGCATATTGTAAGACGCAATGCACACGATAGATACGCCCGGTCAGCGGTAGATATCGGTTTCAAGGTAGATAGCATATTGATCGAGTACCTTATTGCCCTGCTCAACCAATTTATTGCGAATTCCCACAAAGAATGTGCAATTTAATGCCCTCAGTTGTAAATTTTAGATCTCATGACTGACGACGAGGTGGAGCAGCAGTTCCGATTCAGCAGAGACCAGTAGGTACAGCTCCAAACCTGTTTCCGACTCTCTGACGTCCTATGAGCAGATGGATATCGAGTTGCAGAGGATGTCCACATTGTGCCTGTATCACGTGCACCATATTGGTCTGGCTAATATTTAACATTATTAATATAAAAGTAGTTCAAACATCAAATTGAAGTTCGTAATCATTACAATCAAGTATATGAGATTAACATTCTCTCTACCCTCTATGCGTCCTCCTCATTATCTCATTTATGCCCACAGGCAGTGGCTGCTAAAGGAGCTCCCCTGAGCAACGTTTGGACTTTTATCGATGGAACGGGTAGAAAAATGTGTCGCCCTTCAGAAGTGCAGCAATTATATTATTCTGGCCACAAAAGATTCCACAACCTTGTCAGTCTAAAAGGACCCTACGAGGGAAGGAAGCACGACGCTGGTAAGTGGGTTTGGATATTCGCCTAATTACATGTATTTGGAAAGGTTCCGTTAAAAAAAAAAAACTAAAAAATCATGGTTTTCGTTTCAGGTATTTGGACAGGATGTGGTGTTCAGGAGCAGATTAGCAGGTTGTGCGTTCGTCAAGACCGAACTTACGTCATTTACAGGGACCCATCATACCCTGTCTCAGACATCCTATTACTCCATACCACGGCACCCAAACCGCCTTAATCACCATGAGGGCGAACAACTGGATAGAGAGGAAAGAAAAATAACTACAATAAACATGAACAATGTATATATCAAACGTACATAAAATTCATTGGTAAGCAGGAATCGGACTGACATGTCCGTAACACAACATAACGAACTAGGGAGTTCAAGTAACACTTTATATGTAAATACCTAATATCACAATCCAGTTTCAAAAACAGTAGGTAACAATAACCCAGAAAACAATAAAAACAAGGAGAACGCCGAAAGTATAAGTTTTAATTTGGTTTCCGAACTAATTTTTCGACCATCTCCATACTTTGTATAGTATTGGCTTGAAAAATTTGGTTCTGCTCCAAAATGTTGCTCATGAAGCGCCGCGTGTGTACAATGGGTTTTGATTAGATTGACATGTTCATTCTCCCAACCCTCTTCAAAATGGAAGTTCATAATTCAATATTTGAATGGAGTCAATTTTTTTGTTATTTCTTGAATAATTAACCTATGTAATCATGCCCGAGTTCATGGGCCTACTCCAATTATTGGCCTCAGCCTTTTTTAAAAAACATTTCATGATGCCTAGGTCAAAACGCTGCAAATTCTTTTACAGGGGTTGGCTATACCTCGGACTTTTCTTGGTCCGACTCATTCCAATCAATTCAGCGTCAAAAATTTACTGTAAAATGATATCCCACACGCCTAGGTACATGTAATCTCAAAATGGGTGAATAGATACCCATAACTTCATTCGGTAGGCGCCAACCGCATACCTGTTCAACCTCCAGCTCGTCCCACCCTGAAAAGTACATTTATAGTTTATTAAAATTTGAGCAAGGAGTAAGCAATGTAAACTGTGGTATAAGAAACGTAAAATTGTGGTTTGTTTCTAATAAATTAATAGATGCAGTACAACAATACATTCTTCTTTCCCCCAAAGCACTTTGCGCCGTCCTATCGCGCACTTTGAAATTATTGAGCAGCAGGGTCACCCTCTGTCTCACGCTTTTAGGCGCAAAATTCTTTCCTCTTCTATTCTTCAAAACATCGGCAATGTAAATCCATCTAAGGATACAGAAAAAAAAATATTGTCATTGAAAATTTTTGCAGAGCCATTGGAAGATGTCGTGAGACCAGCTTGACACGTTAAAGCCCATTGTGGTATCCGCATTATTCACAGAATATTATTAAACTAGAGGGTCAAAACCTACAATTCTGAGCATACCACAAAGATGGCTGAAAAAACATTTGTTCGTGTTACAACGAGAAAAGAAACACCTCTGAGCAGTAGGTGATTTTGAAGCGATGAATTAGACCGTGGACAACCTCCAGGCCTTCTACAGAGGCGATCAGAGCGAACTCATCTACGTTTGCCTTCAACGTTGGAAATTTACAATGTCCGAGACCAAATTAGGGCCCCCAAATACGCAACTAAGTATTCATTTGCAAATTTCGGAAACCAACCTGCCAATGTGTTCATAGGTGTTTTTGACCACGACGAGTCCGAGCATCTCCACGTCTTCCCTCGTGAACCACTATCTCCTGTTCGGCACACCATCATTTGTCGACGCCTTCCATAACCTAAGAGAATATTAATTGTACACACAAATTAATGCAAACATTCATGTCGCCAAATGCATGTCACTACAGATTAAGTTAACGAATACAGCTGAAAGAAACTGGATGCCGACAATAATATATTAATTGTGTCATCCAGATTCTGTAAGGTTTTAGACTGAACAATTTCTAGACTTTCTCCAGTCCTATTCCTTTTATCATATACAGTAGTACCTCGCAATACGATGTTTTCAAGATACGAAGTGGAATATCGCAAAAATTTGTGCTCGCGAAACGATACGTTTTTCGCGATACCATCCTCTTGCCACATCTTGGCCAGATACTTGCCAGTACCTCATGCCACAAGTTGGCGCGCTACGGGCAAACCATCGGTTGGTTTGAAAACTTAAACAGTTTTATTTTAAAAAAAGCACTCAGAAAAAATGCGTATGGACATTGTATGAATGACATTTGTATGAGTCAACATTTTGAGGAGTCGTCAGAAACAGGGTTCTTTAGATAGATATTTTTGGAATAGAAATGCCCCAGAAAGTTAAGAAGCGAGTGTTTCTAGTTAGAAAACTAGAAAAGAAAGTGAAGACGATGATGTATCACCTCAAATTTAGGTTTAAATTAAATCATCATCGCTCATCATTCATTATAAGATTTTTTCAAGATACGATCCCGGTCCAGGAACATATCGCGAGGTACCATTGTAGTTGCTCTACTTCAAACATACTAAATAACTTCATCAATCAGTTAACTTACTTTATGCTGAAAACAATCGAAGAAAGCGCAACGACAACACAGATGACAGTTCTACGTTGAAGAAATAAAACTCAAAACACGCACGACGCGGTGAAGACGAGCGGCAGACATTTTTAAAATTACGATCAAAACAAACCACAGCAGTGTTATCTCAGCGTCAGGTTAAAGAAATTCGTAAAGTTCGCAGTGGTCTTTTCTCTCTGTCCGTATCTTTCCGGCCAATAAGTCAACTCAACAACGAACCTAGCACGGTTCAGCCGAAGTTAGTACACGCGCATGCGCAGATGAGACACGTTAAGTTCGGATGAGGACGTTAAGTTCGGTCTTTTCTCTTTAGGAACTCCCTAATAGCACAGCCTTTTTTCCATCTTCAACCGTGCATGGCATTGATCCCTCTGTCATTTTTGCTTGCCATTTGTTGTCGCAATTTACCTCAAAGCTGAGTAGAATGCAATTGTCCAGACAAAGAATAATGTTGCGCCCTTCGCCCGTCACATTTTCATTGTTCCGGGTTTTCGTGTGGTTTCCTTTCAACTTTCTGGGTAATTTTCACCCGCTGTTAGTTTTCCTCTCAGTATTGCAGACTACGATTTATACTCTTTGCATTTTTCTACTTTGATGATGAAAACATCTTCAAGTTCTGAATTATTCGGGCCATCTCCATTGCCCATATGAGTGTTGATTTTGTCAAAAGACACTTGTATATCAACCTGTTATTTCAAGTACCTATTATATACTAACATTCACCCTCACCCCTCATCGTATTGGCCTATGGACTACTTACTGGATTCACGCTGTATGACCTCACAAAAAATTTGAATGTTAAGATTCATGCCGTAAATGTGGTGGCATTTGTTCGGTTATTGTTTCTCAAGCTATGTATGTGAAATTATATCCAACATATGTTGCCAAAAGGGCAAAGGTGTATTGAAAGAAAACTTCCGAAACGCTCTCTGTCGAGCAAAGTAGGGAAGCACAGAGAACCAGGGAAAAGCAGAAAGGTATTGAAACACATCTTCCAAAATGCGCTTTGCTGGGCTGAGTGCGAACATGTGGTAAATTTACGCGGATTTACCAAATTCCATTTACTTTATTGCCTAGGTATCTTATCGTATTCAGCGTAATTATTTGCAGTTACCTTTTGTAACTGACATTGTGGGATTCTACAATTCCTTTAGGGAATTGAGGAATCCGTTTCATTGACTATAAGACAATACTTATAGTCTTTCGGGACCTTTAGGTCCAGCAGAGCACCAACCTCCCCTTTTTTCTCTGCCCCAATCCTCTCTGAATTTAGGAACCATACTACTTCATGGTTCAATCGCCCCAGCAACCATTTTGTAGTCACCGAGGCTTTCCAATTTCCTTCATCAATCATGCAAATATGATTCGTTAATCTAAACAAGTACAATGACAATCAAATTGTTTAGTCAGAATATTTCTTTCGGTACATACCTCAAAGCTCTTTGTTTGGTTGCTTTCACAAAACTGACTTGACTCTCGTAGTGCGAGCCCTTTTTATCATTTTCCGTACTTTCGCACTCAGCCCAGCAGAGCGCATTTTGGAAGATGTGTTTCAATACCTTTCTGCTTTTCCCTGGTTCTCTGTGCTTCCCTACTTTGCTCGACAGAGAGCGTTTCGGAAGTTTTCTTTCAATACACCTTTGCCCTTTTGGCAACAACATACAGCTGTTGCCAAAACTTGCTCACCCATGAAAAACTAGCCTTTTTCCCAAAAAAGTTGCCCCTATTGTAATTGTTTTCATCAATTAACCCTGATTTGAGGAAACCACCGAACTATTTTACGTAGGACGATTACATTTCTTCAATTTAATTGGTTTGTTCGTAATAGAAGTGACTTTTGGGAGGTGATTAGTAGTTGCATAGACTTCCACAGCCGAGAGTTTTCTGCAAACAAACGTAATTTGTGTCCTCAAACTTCAATTCATTTAGTTGTCCACCAATATTTGCTCAATCGAACTCCGTCATTCACTCGATTCGTATCCACCATTACAAAAACATTCCTCCCCTCCAAATAATGATTTTTAGTCTTTTAGACAAGCCCATGTTTGTCTTTTCACTACAACTACAATTCGCAATATCATACAACAAGAACACTTTATTAGCCAAACATCAATGAAAATGTGAGCAGCGAGACATTCAGTAGGCTCTGTATCTCAACATGGTAACAGAAATTGACCGGTTTCGTCTGGAAAAGTCGTTTTCCAAAGTGTTTGCCGTCTCTCGAGTGTTGGGATTGTTTCCTTTCGATAAATATGGAAATTCCAATTCAAAATTGACTATTTACTCAATTTTGGCAACTTCAGTCATTTTACTGTTGTTTTGCTATCAATGCTACATTTTCTGGTATTTTTTTTCCGCAAGATTTTCTCCAATAGAGAATTACTTTGATTTGTTTAAACACTTTATAACCATTTTGATTCCTCTTTTGCATATGTACTCCATTCTCACCAATATCCGCCATTTTGAGAAAGCTAACCAAATTTTAATTAAAACCTCAATCACGTTCACGTCTCAGAATTACTTACTTTGCATACCTCCAACTGTAGTGACTTTTGTGAGCATTTCTTGGTTTGTACGCCATTTTGGTTTCAACGAGTTCATTATCAATTTCCCTTACGGAATGAGCGTGTACCAAATCCCCTTTAGCGTAACAATGCAGTTTGTCAGTTACATGGAAGTCTTCAAAAATCATTTCCAATCCCACAAATCAATCTCAGACATCAAAAAACACGAGGAGATTACAAAGATGGCTGCCTTGGTCGTTGAATTGTACGGTCGGCAGTTATCCCTGTTAGTCCCATTTCTTCCTATGAATATTCTAGCTAGAATGCACGAATTAGTAATTGCAGCGTATTACGGTTCAAGACAAACTATGACAATATCGGAAACTTTCCGGGTGTTCTATTGTTTTTTTAGTTGTACGTCAAACTTTGTTCAGCTTATTGCAATAGCCAGGACGTGCAATTCGACCATGGAAGCGGTAAGACGGTGTTCAGTATGACAGAACTTTTACATGGCAGATCCAAAATCAGCAAACGTTTTCTTCTTAAGAGAAATCTGTGTTTGTGAACGGCAACGTCTTCAAACGTCAGTCAAATATGACTATTCAGCAGAGCAGTGCACCTAAATGAGCACAAAAGTTTGAAAATTATGAATTTATATGGTTTCATTTGTCAAAGTAAATTATAAACACGACAAAAAATAGGTCTGCATTGCACAGGAGATCAAATTTATTTAGGATTTGAGTTTCTTGGTCAGACTTATGCCATAAAAGACTGAAAACTGCTGACGAGTATCCCAAGGCCTTGGTGAGTAGAGGGGCAATGAAGGTAGGAATAGTGAAACGATCAGGAAAGCTAAAAAACTGGCTTAAGTATGCTAAATATGAGTTATTAAAAAATAACGCAATCCATTACTTTTGATGGTTCTCTGTTTCAGGCTGATCAATTCAAACAAAGGCTGTTTATTATTATGAAGAATCACGACTGGCTGTGCTACAATGTGAGACACCTTCTTGACTCGAAACTTTATTATACCTATTTTATGGCTTGAATGAAAACGGCTAACTGGTATTTTCTTCAAATTTTGTGGGTTTCAGAGGAAACTTTTCACTTACGTCACTACAAAGTCATCATCTACATTCACGGCAAAAGGATTCTTCAAGCTGGGGTTTCCACTCTTGAAATCGGTGAGCATTGATGTATGGATTCAGGTGGTTGAGGTCTGGGGAGACTGCTTTTTCATTTGTGCATTAATCTTGATTACATCTTTATGGTGACCCCAGAAAAATAAAACTGAGAAACGGTAGAATAACCCACTCTGGAGAGTATGAACCTATATCCCTTTTGCTTAAAATCAAATAAATTGGTAATTTTAAACAAATTCAAGAAAGTTCTGTGACCTCAGCGTTCAGCGTTTCCCTTTCCACCCCTGTTGAGACAACCCAAGTGAAGTCCTCCTTGATCTTTGTGTTATCATTGGTTTCATAAACGCCCTTGGCTGTGCTTAGGTCCATATTTTATTTGGAGTGACCTATCTTCTTTGCACTTTTTCCGTGGTTTATTGAGTAGCGATTATAATTGAGTTAGAGTAGTGATTCTAGACGTGTTTACCAAAATTGTCCGAGATAGGATAGTTTTTGGTTGATGATTGGGTAGATCCAGGATTTTTCTTAATTTACTAGTATCGCTCCAATTGTTGAGGTCAAAATGCCCTATGAATTTTATGCATCAAACCCCAATTTTATTTCCCAAATACTGACAAAATTGATAACGTACTGAAAATGGCTTCAACATCGAAACGTTTCCAGCATTTATCCCACGAAAATTTATTCACCTAGAAAATTCCCTTTTCAGATTGTGTCCAATGTGACCGCTTTTCTGGTCATACTGGTCCAACTTCGAGAACTGGCACAGAAAAATTCCGTCAACGCTGGAGACACCAATGTAAAATTGGATTGATGTCCCTCATAGTTGTTTTGGACACTTCTACAGTGGCAAAAACCAGTAAAAAGCGATGGTAAAACATTTGAGAGGGAAAAAAACCACTATCGATATAAAATCACTCAAGTTATTGAGATCGCGTGAAGTTCAATTTCATTTAAAATATTAGGAATAAAGATGTACTTATATAAATACAAGATGCGCACAGAAATCTTTATGTTTACGCGAAATTAACAAATCTTTTGAACGCATTCACGCGGAGAAGAAGTGAACTAGGCGTAATGAAGTGCTCGTTCAAAATCTACGTCGTATTCGTCAACATGCTGAATTGGATGAGTATGACAAGGTAAGTGGTAGCTGCTGCAATAATCTGAAACATAGAAAAAAAAACAGTTAAATGTTTCCAGATACTGTCAAAGTGTTATTTTCTAACAAAAAGATGGCATTCATGGCATTGGGGACACGATTGCTTTGAATAACCAACCCGTGTGAAAAAATTTGCAGCGTTTTTATCTTTTATACACATTTCACAAAACACAAATGAATTGATGAGACCTTTTGGTTATAACAAATGGGTTGGATTCGATCAATATTCTGATTGTACCCTTTTTTATTTATTTATTTACTAACCGAATTGATGTACAATGTCCAATCACAAACTATTTATGGTTTTTTAAAACTAATTAGTTGAAATTTTTTAATCGCTGAGTCGCTTGACTCATCCGCTGACCATTTTGGGAAAATTACGGGGAAATTTTTTGTACAACGCGGCTATTCTTGGAGTCGTTCGATTCATTTTCTCACCACAATTTTGGTTAGCAAGTTTTAGGTGGCCCAGTTGCTACCTAGTGCCCCAGTAAAGCGCATCATCCACTGCTTCAGGACTCAAGACTTCAGGTCATTCAAAATTCATGTTCGCTCCACTGGCGGACTTGATAAAGTTTCAAAATACTCACGGAAGTCACCAATGGATAGCCAAGACTGAAGAAACCGCAAGCGGTGAAATTAACGGTTTGTTTCATCGTGACGTACAATCTCAGCTTATTCTGTGAGAATATCAAATCGTTAGAAAATGGCGTGTTAGGCGATTATAACATTAAATGAAGGAAGTTTCCTTACGTTGCTGCATAGGTCTTTGCTGTCACGCATTATCTTGAAAAGCTCCGTATTGAAAGCTTCAGCCTGAAATAAGCGCAATATGTGGTTATATAAAGAAGTTAACAGTAATAAGTCACTGAAGAACACAACGTAAATATTTATGAAGGTAACCCTAAGAAAGGGTAAATGATACATTTATAATGAAAAGTTGAACTTAAATTAAATGAGAAACATTTCAAAATTAAACAAAAATTTATTAAAAATAACTTGGAAGGGTTGGACGGGGTATTATGAATTTAGCAACTGTTGTAGATCAGCTACAATTCGGACTTGAGGTCATTTGAAATTTCAAGGCGAGTAAAATAACTAAACACTTGTAGGAGGGTTGAAAGGAGGTTGTTCCCTTCTTCAAATTCGAGTTCTTATAATTTCCCTTAATTAGACCATCAATATTAATTATGGCGATAAAAAAAAACATACACTGCGTACAGCTTCGTATGCAGTTCCACATAAACAGAAAATTTCAACGAGGATGACTTTCAAAATCATAATTTGTCCGATGACGTCGAGCAACGATTGGTTCTTATGTGGGGAGGTGCTGGTGATCTCGCCATAGACGAACGTCATTCCCGAAAACATACTTTGCATAACCCGAACCACCAGCTGCGGACCGTACACTTTCCCAATAAGTTTGGACACGCCAAAAAGCTCTTGAGCTCGGTCGGTTGCTCGAAAAATTTGAAATTTCGAGTCGTTCGACGCTTTTTGAAATTGCTCCGCAACTCGGCAAGTCAAAGCACTGTGCTGCATGGTGACTAAAAAATCCAATCCGTAAATGTAATGCATGTGGGTGTCTGTAAGGCTTTTGACTACTTTTCCTGGGTCTTTCAGAGCAATTAGAACATTAGCTGAAATATGGACGACGAAATAGAAAGTCACAGTAACCATAGATAAACCGAGGTGAGAAATATATTGCGGAACTGTTTCTTTTCGTCTAAAAAACGCGGCTATGACTTCAAAATCAGAATTGTTCTTCACCATCATGACAGCGTGTACAAAAGGAGGTAAAAAGTAGGTCCACATTCCGACCATGTGAACGCAAATACTCAATTTGCCCATGGAATTTTGTCTCCAATTATCAATCAATTGCGTCATTTGAGGGATGATTTGGAGTATGACAGCAACAACGAGTTGAGCAATGTACCAGGCAAATAACCAGCCATTAAATGCACCGTCAGCTGAAAATGGGTACATTCCGAACATTTTTGCTATCTTGAGGAACATTATAGCAACTGGCTTATGAAGAGGAGGTTGGCAAGTGGTCATGGTTGTGGTTATCTTGAGCAGTGAACGAGAATGAAAGTTCCGCAGAATTAACGTTCGTATGAAGTTGAATTGAGTCATGCCTGATGAGTCGTGTCAAAGGTCGTACAAAATACTCACCTTGCAAAGACATGAAATGGATGGCAAGCAATCAAGTGATGAGAAAATACTAGGAATGGAATATGTTGAAAATGTGGCAGAAAATCAAACCGTGTTAGGCGGGATCTCTTTTTAAATTTGAAAGAACTCTCATCCTACAGATTCATCAGAAACAAGAAGGAGGTTTTTGAATTATGGAAACAATTTTCCATGAGGACTATCCTTCAAGCTAATCAGCCTTATCAGTGGAAAGCTAAGCGCTGGGACATTAATGTTAAAAGGTACAAACAAAGACTTTGCAAGCTCCACTGGCATTACCATACTTTTAACCCTCTGAAGCCCTAATGTGACCATTCCCTCTCCCCCCTCACGCCATCTTGCTTCCCAAGGCTATGGCCACCATGCTTCCCAAGGCTGTAATCATCTTGCCTCCCAAGGCTATGGCCACCTTGCTTCCCAAGGCTATGGCCACCTTGCTTCCCAAGGCTATGGCCACCTTGCCTCCCAGGGCTGTGGCCATCTTGCCTCCCAAGCCTGTGCTGCTAAGTAGCCTCCTTTTCAGTTGTGCATGAGCCCCAGCAGTTGCTGAAAAAGTTGCTCGTGTAGATCAGTAACCCTTTCATTTCCATTGTTCTTTTCAAAAATGTGGTTGGGGGCCAAGCCAACCCACAAGGGCACATGTGAAATAGTTTTTTTCCATCTAATAGTCATTTCTTGTTTCACACATGTGAATTAAATTCACATGTGTGAATATTCAATTAAATATCAAACAAAAATTTTTTGTTTGATATTTGGTTGTTTGGTCACGTAAAGATGTCAGATTGTAGAGCATCATTTTGTTGGTGGGGAACTCATCAGAGCCAAGCTACTGAGACAAGAAAGTGAAGAACCACTTGAAAAATAGACAATGTTGCAGAAATACACAGTGAAGAGAAGAGTGAAGTTTTTTCTAAATGGGGATGATATTGATTTGTTGATTATGTTAATGTCTGATTTGGATACATTGTTCGTTTTTTCATTTTGAATTTTACGTTTTGTTTGCAGTGTTCAAAGATTATCTAGATAATATCTGCAAATCAGACGCTAACCTCTACTCAGATATGTATGAGTTTTACAAACGCGAATACAACATCAAATGCTCCTCATTACAACAGTGTAGACTAAACTGTCCTTGAAATGACTTGGACCCAAAATGGACCTAAATGGACTGCACTGTGGGAGCGTATTTGGAAAAGAAACAGACATTGTTGCACTTATCTGTCCCAGGACAAACTCAACTAAATTGAGAGTATAAGCTCAACCCAGGATGGTAACTCATTCAATTCTCTTCTTTTGGGCTGAAGAGAGGGCCAATGGAATGTGCATTGTTTGTTTTAGCGAATGAATGCTGGGAGTGAAACAGAGAACAGTGTCATTGCCTACACGATTAGAAGTGATGTTGGCCTGTTTGGGGTCCTTTGGGTGGTGGAGGGGGCATTTTCACCCAGTACCAGTATCAGTTCTCAGAAGGACTTGCATTCTGAAGAAGGATACAATATAGAAACCCCAGAATTCTTAGTTTCCAGGTTCCTTCTTGGAAATTTTTGAGAAGAATTTTCGGAGCAATATTTGACCTGGATGAGCTGGCCTGGCGTTTCAGGACAAACGCGGAGATCAAGGATCTTTACAATGATCGGGACGTCGTCCACCATATCAAGTGGGTGGATGGTGTACGGACAGACGCACGTACATTGCTGGGAGTCCGTGATTGGAAAGCAGCTGCACAACGCCGAGATGACTGGCGGACTTTACTTGGGCGGCCTTGACCCCTCGAGGGTTGTTGAGCCACGGAAGAAGAAGAAGAAGGTTCCTTCTTGGAACAGAACTTCTGGCCTCACTTTTTTCCTTACTGTTAGTTTGTTGTCCTCATACGCATGATATGTTAGTGAATTCTGTGAACTGCTGAAGACAGGACTACAAAATGGAAGAAATTGCTATTACATTAGTTGTAAAGCAATTACAATAAAGACAACCTACACTTATAGAGGCGTTGTAGGCAGTCCCGCACAAACATAGGGTTTCAACAAGAATTGACGTCAAAATCATGATAATTCCCATTGCGTCGAGAAGAGTTTTGTTCAAGTTAGAAGAAGTGCCTGTCAGTAACCCGTACGTAAGCCTGATCCCTGACAAGAGCGTCTGCAGAGTCCGAACCACCAACTGTGGTCCATACACTCGACTGATGAGCCTCGACACGCGGTACAATTCAAAAGCTTCTTCAATAGCGTTGTCAGCTCGCCGTTTTGACTTGACCGCCAATTTTTGAAACTCGAGCGCCACTTTGTGTGTCAACGTGCTGTGCTGGGTGGTGATCAGGACATCCAGTCCGTACACGTAGTGCATGTGAATTCCCCACAAAGAACGAATCGTCTTGTGTGGCTGAGCCCATATGAGGTGAACGTGGGAGGCAAAATTTACGACGAAATACATCCCCATGATAACCAGCGCGAGGCCGATTAGTGAAAAGTATCGCGTAGGCGTTTTTCTCCTGTTGAAAAAAACCGAAATCTGTTCAAACTCACAACGATATTTAATCACCATACACGGATGGATCAGCACTGGGACGAAGTACGTCATTATACCAACTAACTGTACGCATGGGCTTAGTTTGTCCCCTTCGTTCCCGTACCAGTCGCGAAAAAATATAACAACACGTGGTACAACTTGGATTACAATAACAAAAAATACTTGAACTGCGAAAAGGATAAACAAGTGACGACAAAACATTCCGTCCCGCTTAAAAGGAAAAGATCCAACAAGTCTTGAAACCTCGAGAAACATTATCGCCTGACAACTTGTACGGTCATGCACATTTGACTCACGTGAAATGAAAGTCATTTCGTTCGAGTATCTAATGCTTTTATCCTTTTACCAAATCAATTTAACCGTTTGCAGTTCTGCTTGAAATGTTGCTTTAAGTCTTAGTTGAATCAATTCACTTTCGGTGTTTCTATGTGAGAACAACACGATTCTAAAGTGTTTATTTAACAAAAAGGAACTCCCGCGTTTTAAGGTATTTTTAATATTAACCTTGTGGACTCCACAAGTTGGGCGAGGAGGGATTATGGAAAAGTGACCAAAATAGTGAGAGTTCGTTCCAGGATCAAACACAGTCCAATATCATTTCATTGAAGTTTTTGTCCCATTTTTGGTTGGTTGTGAAAAAAGGTGAGCAGCGGATATTCTGCTGAAAACATCAAGGTGAGTGGCATTATTGCCACAATCAGCCTTCTTTGATGCCTGTTCAGGACACCGACTGACAATTGAGCGAATTGGTTCCACAGTGTGGCTGCTCCTTAACAAGCTAGTCCCCCTCCCCTCCTGGCAGCAATCTTGCCACCGCTGGCGTACTCAGCGAGCGTCCTATGAGGTGCTACTCTCTGAGTGGAACAGGTATCTGGACCACTTGGGGAGAAGAGGGAAACCTCTGGTATCTCATGAAACGGTAGTGACAGGTACAAAGCCTCTGTCACGGGGCTATCAGCCAGTTAGCCCTTAAAGGAAGTAAGGGTCGTCAGGGCACTGACAAACCTGTATCCTTCCAAACTGGTACCGCGGGTGGGGAGGAGCCCCTGGCCACAGAGGCAATGCTTCGGCAAAGCCTCACCGGCCAGCCTCCCCAATTGAGGTAGGAAACTACGGTCCGAAATAATGGACCGTTCGCGGGGGTCGTGGTTGAGGCGCACCCTAGCCAGAGGGCTTCACCCTATGAAGGTGCCTATAATGGGTAGGCCTGTGCTGCATACATCCGTGCAGGATGTACCAATACAGGCCGGCTCTGGGAGTTGAGATGCAACACTCGGGAACCACTCTGCTTAAGTGGTAGTGCAAGCTAGAATGCACGAACTACCGCGAATCGGTACTTGGGGGGAGTAGTTTACTACTCCCTATCCTAGCCCTGCTGAATGAAGGGACAATCATTCCAGTCTGTTCAGACTGTATCCTCACTGCTTGCAGTGGGGGGGAGAAGCATAACCCGTGGGGTGAGCTCTCCTCATAATTGTGGCTCACTTCCTTGCATTGGGGTGAGAAACACATTGGACTCTGTCCCAAAGAGGTGCTCTTTAGAGAATTAAAAGTGCCTAAATTTAAAGCTTCTTGGTAGGAGCACCATTATAAAACATACAGCACGAGAACGAGAGGGAAATACTTGATGAAAGTCCCTTTCCGAAAAACGCAACACAGGCAACAGACGTATGATTATAGAGGAATGAAATTGTTAAACGCTCTGCCTCTCAACTTACTGAGTTATAGCCCAGCTTTAAGCCTTTAAAGGAGAATTAATGAGCTGGTCGCAAAGTCGCTCTAACTATATAGTACATTTTTCATGCACAATAACTTTATCTAGGTAAATAACATAATGTATTACTGGACTTAATTTTGTAATTATTACTTTGTCACTAAAACTAGTCTGAAGGTTATGCATGTACATTGTAGAAGAAGCAACTCCTTCCCCACAGCACAAGCCTCGGCTTACGGTGGGGAGTAGCTTTTGTTAATATCCAAATTGTAAAAAATGTACTTAATATCCGAATAAAAATAAATGCAAATAAAAAAAAAAAAATTGAAGTGAGTTCCCTATGCTCCTGGTCCGAGGAATAACCAACCCCTGTGAAAGAATTTGCGGCGTTTTTGGTCAATTTTGACAAAAATCTCTGACGAAACTGAATTCAACTATAACAGCTCATACTCTTCATAACATGTGAGGTGGCCCAGGTTTGATACATGTTTTAAAATTAATTGATAGAAAATGTATTCCTCCATCACCCAGCACCAGCCCTGCAAGCGCCACTACTGCTCGGTGGTCCAAGATGTGAACTAAGTTTTAGCGCTCATCCCGCCTGTGTTTGGACAGTGAGTCTATGCTGTTTGGGTGGGTTTTTGTCCATGAATCCTGTTGATCTAAAAATTACTACTATTATATAATCATGGAGAGGAAGTTAATGGACAAAATTCCCACTCAGCATTTTTACAGGACAGAGGAGATCAAAACAGCAAATGTTGACCACGCCTAAGGATTGTACAGAGGATGGCTCGGTTATTTTCCTGACCTCACCCCCCCCCCCCCATTTTAAAGGGGACTGTCCCCGTTTGACCTTTTAGTCTCCATTTGCCAAGAGAAGACTAAAACGTACTTTTCTGAAGAAAATACCGTATCCAAACCTCAACAATTGAATGACATTTGCAATTAAAAACGTATGGGATTCTAAGTAAACATTAATATGTTTAACTATATTTTGTCAGCATTCTAATAAATTTAAAAAAAAAATTAATTACGAACCAGCAATATTTTATTTATCTACTTTTTGTGATTTCGAATTAAATCAGTTGTTTTCTTATTCCTTTTGTTGGGAAATTTAAAATCTACTTTTCATTAGTTTCCGAAGGGTATCCAAAAATGAAGGATAAGAAGGAGTATAGTATGAAGGTGATTAAACTTCCCGTGAATATCCTTGTCATACTAAACCGAGAAGGTGTTAAAGCTGTGTTATGATAATATTACATTCTCCATCATTATCCATCAGATTTAGGTGTCTACCAGCTCAAAATTGAGTAATTAGTCTTTATATTACACTTAGAGCTCAACAGGATGCACCAACAAACAAATATTGTTGTAGGTAGACTGCACATATTTGCGGCAAACGGTGTAGGATTTATCTGAATACATTTATTTAGCGTAAAAATTCCTTAAACGATAAATGTACAATATATAATCTTTCGAAAACCCATGATCGATGTGCTTTAGTGTGGAGTGCTGCTCAGTTTTGTGGACCATTCTGAGGGCACTTTATTGCTTTTAGATTTGGAATCTTTCTAACGTGCCTACCCAATTTTTGTGAAAATTTGGATGAGAAATAAGGGTATAACTAGACGTAGTTATGACCGCCTTTATAACCGTTAGCAGATTTGGAAGTTCAATGGCACAAGACTCACCGATCGCCTGAGTTTCTCGTATACATTGTTCGGATGAACCAAGTAGTACATGATGACCATGAAAGCGAGAATTTTTTCCGAAAGCTTTTTAAAATTCAAATTTTGAGTTTGTCGAGAGTTGGCTGACGCGGCAAAATACCACGTCTGAATCACAGAATAAGCTTCGTCAGCCATGAGAATAAACATCTGCAGGTTGAAACATGAATGCGTGGACTCTGACAGTTCTAAAAGATGTCCATGTTGAGACACGGATTTGTCAAAATCGTGGTCAGTAAAAGCGTTCATTCTTCGGCAACGCATCTCCAACAGATACAGCAACATGGCGTACTGCTCGGTGATTAGTGTGTACGCGCACAAATTTCCAAAGAACAATGCTCGTCTTCTGCAGAAAGTCATAAGCTTGCGAAGTGAAGTCAAGTCACTCAGAGAGGTCCTGTAATATGTTTCGATGGCTTGCTTAGTGCATGTCAAAGCCAACACAAATAGCGACCCTTTGAAGTTGTACGAACCGAAACGAAATCGGTTTAGTGTTTTCAACACATTTTCCAATTGCGATCGATACTTGTACATATTCCAAATCTGGGCTCCCCATATGAACACGATGAACACTTTATGTACAGCGTATAAAAGTGCTTCTAACACGACATGTGGTCCCTTTTGTTTTCTCTTTGGTAGCTTTTCCAAGAATTCGATTACTTCTTCTGGAAATATCAACACTGACGTGATAATTAGCAACAATAAAGACCTTGCCCATAATAGGCGACTGAATCCTCCTGATTTCGAGAAAGGAAAAAGGCCTATAGATCGGGAAATTTTCAAAAACAGGCTGTTTTGATAAGCCGCGCGACCTCTCTTAAACTGTAGCGCCATATCCACCTGAGCCGATAAACCGGGCTTGTGTCGTATATTGAACCGAACTCACTATTCTGATACCATGTGAACGTCGATACAACACCAGCTTTTCACCATATTGATACGTGAGCGTTTTCATTGTGCGAAATATACCCCACCAATGACACAATAAAACCACTTCGAAGGCTCGTATTTATTAGTGTTTGTGATAGAAGGATCAAAGATGATCGTTGTGGTTCATTGATGTCATGAATGGGTAAGTAGAAAAGTACCGGTGGAATATCCTTGGACAATCATCATTCTGAATCGCAAGTAACATATTAACTTTCCTATTGGTGGACTAAAAGCAGTTTTCGTCCAGCATTGAACGTTATCAAATCACATCGATACATGTAACCTTGCCAGAGGTCACCCTTTCCGATTGAGCCCGAAATTTGACAAAACCAAAATGTCCGTCCGCCGACCACGTCGTTTTTGGTACTTAGCCAGTCAGGGACCCCTTTTTGGCTCTTGTTGGTCCTTGAAACTTTCCAGCTTAATTGAACCAAATTTATGGGGTTGTGGGGGAGAGGGGGGTGAAAATGTGTTGTGAAGCTCTATTTTCTGGATTTTGGTTGGTCAACCTATGTTTTCATGCAAAAAGTCAATCTCTCCGATTCGCCCAAAAAATTATTTTCTGGACATTTCAAGGTGTCTAGATCAAAATTAGCAAATGTCCGTCCGCCGTCCACGACGACTTTGGTAGTAGAAATTTTTCTAAAAATCTGAAATTTTGGTCAGGGGTCCGTTCATGGCTCTAGTTGGTCCTCGAAACTTTTCAACCCGATTGGGCCAAATTTGGGTGGGATAGGAGTCAAAATGTGTATTTTGAAAAATGGATTTTGAGATTTTTTGCAATCTAGGTGTGTGGGGTATCATTTTCCACTGAATTTTGGACCCTGAATCGATTGGAATGAGTCTGGGACCCGCCACACCCACTGTTTTCCCCATTCGAGGAATAACCAACCCGTGTGTAAGAATTTGCAGATTTTAACATGGACTCATGTTTTAGACATGACCTAACTACCAAAAACCGTTCGCGGGGAGGGTGACGCGGGAAGGGAACGCCGGAAGGGTGACGCGGGAGTGTCACACGGGGTTTTATAAGACAAGAAGAAAATACCGTACCTACTTCCTTGTAAGGTAGTAGTGAGTCATCAGTCACCTCGTATAGACATTCCGATTGCAGACGGCTAAAACATGGGTCCATGTTTATCGGATTTTAGCCGTAGGCTCTAAGCGGAAAGCAGACGGGGGTCCAGGGGGCTTGCCCCCTGGCGAGGCCCAGAGGGCCGAGTTTTTTCTTATGTTTCAGATTATTGCAGCAGCTACCACCTACCTTGTCATACTCATCCAATATGGGTCAAAATGGGTGCCTATTTAGCCATTTCGAATGTCTGTTTTCGAGATGTCTTGTACCGAGGCGTGTGGGGTATCATTTTCCACTAAATTCTGGACGCTGAGTCCAATGAAAAGGGTCCCAGAACGATTGACACCCACTGGAACAGGTTATGGGTCAAAATGGGTATCTATTACCCATTATGAATATGTGTCTTCAAGATTTCTGGTACCTAGGCGTAGGGGTATCACTTTTCACTAAATTTAGGACACTGAATCCAATGAGACGGGTCCCGGAACGATCGGTGCCCTCTGGATGAGGCTATGGGTCAAAATGGATGCCTATCTACCCACAACTACTACTGGACAATTTATGCTCTTGTCAGAGAGATAGAATTGATGCAACTTGTTCTCGACAGTTCCTTTGTTGCGTTTTGATTAGCAAATTATCTAATAACACTTGGAGCATTTAACAATAAGCGGTTACATAATTGTAAGCTCTCAATAATAAGATAATTTGAAGGAAGGAAGGGGTATACCTGGTCACGAACTTTCTGAATGGACCACATCAAGCAAGAAAACTCAGAAAACGTTCCAACAGCTCGCAAAGAGTGATGAACCACCGTGTGCCATTGAACATGGGTGAGCATTATTTTTGCGTATATCGTGTAAACGTGCGAGATAATCCTGATGAACATGAGGAACACGTTGAGCAGTATTATGGGTCCGTATATCAGCGCAATGGTATCCGTCAATTCAATGAGTTTGGCGTGTTCGCGGACGTCGCAGCGCCATTGGTGACTCGTGGGTTTGAGACGAGCAAACGCCCTTTGAGCCGTTCGAATGAGAGCGATCATTTGTACGTTGATGGACGTGTGAAACCAGCAGAAAGTGGTGTAGAACATCATTGCGCCAAACAGGTTGAAGTCGTCGAAGACGGGGTACGCTTTGTAGTATTCGAGCAAACACATGGCTGTGAATATCATCAGTGGCAGCTCGGTGACGCTGTCGCCAACAGGTTGTAACCGTGAAAACACTGCCTCAATGTATCGGCGTCTAAAACTTGAGTTAATTATATTGACGAACGGCCCCAGAATCATGAGGACGATTTCTGGGATCTCAGCAGCCAGCGAGGCTCTTGATTCGGAGTTCCAGGCCATCAAGATGTACGTCTCTTCAAACTTGATAAACAAAACAGTGCAGATGAACAGTGACACGATTGACATCAACGCGTTAATGGTCGAAAAAGTGAAGTTGTATTTGAATGGGAAAGTGAACATCATCCTCGACACAGTATAAACTACACCACTTGTAGTTGACATCGCATTACGCTTCGGTGCTTCGTCAAATATTCCAAAATGTGCAACCGTCTTCGGTGATGTGGGAAATGTGCATGTCATGAACGCGAAGTTTGGCGACAACTGCTTGGCCCTTATTTGAAACACTACCAGGAAGGAGGTGAATCTAAAGACGCGTTTCGACAACAGTAATTAAAGTTGGCAAATCGCAGGCCACCGGGGCAAACCTGCCAAGATGATGTGATAAGAAGCTTCGAAAAATCGATGAAACGAAATACAATAACAACTGTATTCCGTCACGTATCTGAAAATTATCTTGTCTCGTTCGTGAGGGCGGAAGACCAAAAAATGACCAACTGGTGTGTTAACAGGCAACTCAATCTGCGGAAACCATCACTCTGGACGCAAATGCTTTACAAGTTCTTTGTACTGAGGCGGAAACCCCTTTTGGAGCTGTGTGATATCATTTTCCGATCATCTTGTCAATTGATAACGTTCACAATTTCTGGGTTTTCCGGGATTTAAAAGACAAACGCTTCAAACGAGATAGCAAATCTATTGAAACGATTCAGTTAGTTGGGCCCGAAGTTCAAATGTATGCATTTCTTGATCAACCAAGGACTCTGAAGCATTTGAGAATAAATATGTACTGTAGAAGCAAGAGATGCCTCTAGTTCAGCAATGTTATCTTGAAGTAATTAGTAAGATGAACAGAATGGTTCGAACTCGCTTGTCATGGAATGCAACATTAGAGATGCCACCAGTAGAGCAATGTTATTTTGACAAGTGTACTCTGAGGTCTGCAAAGTATAGTTTACAAGTGAGTTTGACTTGCTTGACAAACAAGGATTGGGCGTCAGGGAGACCATGTTAGGAATGTTGGAAGCATCATGATCAAACAAGCAACTATCACAAACTGACCTGCTCAGGCCTTTTCATAGGCTGGAGAGGGGCGCAATTTCGCCCTCTTCCTTGTTACCCCTGGTAGGGGCTCCAGGGGTGGGTCTCCCCTCCAGGGTTCCCCTACTTGGGGTTTTCCCCATCCACCTCTCTTTTCTCTTTTTATTCCATGATTTAGACTGTGTTCAATATACATGGATGGCACAGCATATTCATTTTATGGTACTTAGTTTATAGTTGTTAATTTAAAAATCATTCTCACGTATTTTCATAAACAATACGCTGTACGTGAATAAATAAGTCTCCCTATTTCTTAGTAGGATTTAGGATTGCTTCTAACAACCCGGCGTTTAGTTCACAATCACCTTTTTCTTTCAAGTTTTGGTTTTTATTGGAATTTCAACTGACTAAGGGACATTTGCTTTAGCCCTAAGCCTTGTGAAAGCAGCTCCCACACAGTGCACTAAGAAGCTGCTAGGATATATGAGGGTAATGTTGGTGAGTAGATGCAGTGCATTGTATGTACCTTGTCGTGAACCCTTTGGAAGCACCACATCAAAGTGATAAATTCAATAATGACGTAGCTCGTCTGTGTAGCGTGATGAATACTTTTGATCCACTCCTTCGTTATGACCAGCTTGGCAGCCGCTTGATACGAGTGAGATGTTATTTTGAGGAAAATTAGTATAACGTTGAGCAGGACACACGGTCCAAACACACGCCCAGCCACAAATGTTATGTCCACAAGATCTGCGTGATGGTGCAGAACCGTCCCGATCCCTTGACGTTTGCTTAAATCCAACCGATCAAACCTCTTTTCGATCGTCCTCAAAACGGAAATTATTTGTATCACTTGAAGAGAATGGAGCCAATAGAACGCCACGTAAAATGTGTTGGCCAACAGTAGTTTTTGCCCAACGCGGTGAAAATCCTCCCAATATGCGAACCAATACTCGCTCAGGCAGACGAAATTTAAAATTAATAACGGCAATTCCGTCTTGTAGTCACCAATTCGTTTTAAGTACTCGAACACACGCGAATAAACGTCCCGACGATAATACGTGTTGACGAGCTGTGCGATTTGGGTGAGGATCAGCAGGAACAGCTCAGGGGACTCTGCAGCCAAAGCCGCAGCAGTCGAGTGTAATTGCGTGCTGAAGTATACGATTTGGAAATTAATCAAAAGACCGCTGAGCAGGACGAGGAGAACAGCCGCCACGGCTGCTCTCGTACAAGAGAAGGCGAACTTTCTGTCGAAAGGGAAAATCCAAGTTAGACGCGATATTTTGAAAACCAACCCGTCCATGACTGGTGTAGTTGACTGATGTTTACTTGAGAGTGAACACGTGTTCATTAGATCTGATTGCGCAGATTTGAAAAGAAGCAATTGATTTTCTGCCTTCCGCTAATGAGCACAGGCCGAAAATACGAAGGAGCTCGCTCGATCATCACCTAAGCCCTATTTTCAGGTGGTTTCACAGCTACAAAATGGTCCATGTTCAACTCACCTGATCTTGAACTCTTTGGAAAGACGACATCAGGCACAGTAGTTCGAACAAGACGTACAACCCTTGACTGAAATGGTGGAACGCTTCATTTACATTCTTTTTGAACAACTTTCCGTACAACAAGTAAGCGTGCCCCAATGCCTTTCCAAAAATAAATACGACGTTTAAAAGAACATCCGGCCCGAACAATTCTCCTACGAGTTTCGACAACTCAATAAGCGTACTGTGCCGCTCCGCGTACTCCACAATGTCACCTTGCGCGAAATTCAAACGCTTCAATTCTCTTTCGAGCGTCTTCAAAATGGAAATCATTTGAATAAGCTGCAAGGAGTGGATCCAATAAAAAAACATGTAAAATGCTGATCCAAAAACGAAGTCTCGACCAAATATCCAGAAATCGTCGAAGTAAGCAAAAATGTACTCCGTTAAGCAAATAACATTGAGCAAAATCATCGAAATTTCAATTTTCTGGTCGCCAATATGTTCAATTTGAGAAAACATGTGCTCAAAACCGTCACGTCGAGACAATTTATTAACAACGTTCACTAAAGGCATTAAAATGAGTAAGACGATTTCCGGTACTTCAGCCACCAAAGAAGGATTTGTCTCCAACTTCATTTGCACATTGAAGTACGTCCGTTGAAAGTAAACGAGAATTGAAGCCGCTGCTATCAGCAAAACGAGAGACAGGCGAGCGTTCCATTTGGAAAATTTGAAATCTGTTTGAAAGGGAAACGACAAAACTAGGCGAGAAATTTTGAAAACGACGCCGTCCAGCGCCATCTTTTAGAATGGGGTTGTGCTCCGGGAACTGCGATTGGTGAATTCAGGTTCCTATCGATGGAAAAAGAAAGGACGATTTTTATCGTATAAAAAAAAGGCGATTTTCCCCTCTTTCTCCTAAAAAAGGGAAGAGGCGAAATATAAAAAGATGATAACACGTTGTGGTTGCAATTATGGCGCCTAAAAAAAACATGTAATTCCTTATTCAAACATGTGATTTTTCAGCGTAAAAATAGATGACCCGTCTGATGCTGATGACACACATTAAACTGTCATTGAGGGGGTATACAGTGTCCAAACAATTTGAAACGTCGGTTTGTTCGGCCTAAATCGATCTCTTGAATCTAACAACTGGCCAAACTCGAGCGCATTTCGACAGGACACGAACTTTTCGATAAATTTGCAGACCTGGTCCATTCTTTCTGTGAAGTAACGAGCAGATTTTCTTGCGGACTTGCACAACAAAAAGAGTTATAGACGAAATTTACATCGTGTGTACCCCTGCGGTCTTGTATGGGCTCGAAGGTCTCCTTAAGGTTGCACCCTTCTGGGACATCTACATGGTAGGCACGCAACAATTATTTTTTTTGTATAGAAATAGGATGATTTACATAGTCCAAGACTATGAACCCTCAACTGTTACGATTAGCATCTGTATAATACTGATGAAAAAATCCAAGACTCAAATTATTTCGGTACTTTGAAGAGCAAGAAGTGGTGCAGTCACGAATATTAAACGCTGCAAATTCTTACACAGGGGTTGGTTATTCCTCGGACCAGGCGCATGGAAGCTGATTTAAAAACATGGGGGAAATGGGGAAAACGGTGGGTGCGGCGGGTCCCAGACCCATTCCAATCGATTCAGTGTCCATGATTAGTGGAAAATGATACCCCACACGCCTAGGTTCCAGAAATCTCAAAAACACATATTCAAAATGGGTAATATATACCCAATTTGACCCATGACTTCTTCCAGTGGGTGCCGATTGTTCTGGGACCTTTTTCATTGGATTCAGCGTCCAAAAGTTAGTGGAAAATGATACCCCACTCGCCTAGATCGCCCAAAATCTCAAAAATTCATTTTTCAAAAAACACATTTTGACCCCTACCCCGCCCAAATTTGGTCCGATCGGGCTGAAAAGCTTGGAGGATCGTTCTAGGCCGGGAACAGACCCCTGACCCAAATTTCAGATTTTTAGAAAATTGTCTACTACCAAAAACGGCGTGGACGGCGTACGGCGGACGGCGGACGGACATTGACCTTTTTTGTTTGATCTAGACACTATGAAACGTCCAGAAAAAAATTTTGAGCCGAATCGGAGAGGAAACATAGGTTGATTATTCAAGGAATAACCAACCAAAAATGTTTCGTTAGGTAGCCACGTGTTTGGTAGGTTCTCAACGTTCGAAACGTCCGTTAATTTGATTAGTATACTATGCATTCCAAGAAGTATGTACTATATTTATTTTATTTGATGTACGGAAACGAACCTCTTTTGTTGGAAAGGTGATGTAACCTCTATCAACAAATAAAACATTTCGATTTGATTAATTTTGATTTGACTCAAATTATTTTGAGTCGTTTCAAAATACTCGTATATGGAGAACTTCGATTGGCCTACCTAGCACAGTTTGAGTGGCCTGGAAGCCCTAAACTACACTTTGGCACAAAATGTGTATTTGGAAAAATGGATTTTCGAGGTTTTTGGTGATCTAGGTGTGTGAGGTATCATTTTCGACTGAATTTTGGACGAAGAATCCAATGAGAAGGGTCTCGGGACGATTGGTGCCCACCGAAAGAGGTTATGGGTCAAAATGGGTATCCACTTGGGTCGCTGTAAAGCGGTGTAGAATCATATTTCACTCTCAAGTATTTCTTGATAAATCTGATTCCTATCACCTAGTGCCCCTAGGTAACCTGGGTATACCAAGAATCAAGAATATTGAAGTACTCAAGTACTGAAGAACTCACTGAATAATCTGGTGTCTACGTTACTTGAAACTGAAGTAAACTACTTTGTTCTCAACATGGGATGTATTTCTTCAGTAGAGGCGAGGAAACCAAGTATTCGAAACAGGATGAATTCAGAAGATGGGATTTTAGCAAAGCATGGTATTTCAGAGGACAGCCAAGAAGATGCAAAGAGAAGCGACTGACTAGCGAGCAACTGGCGTCCAAGATGGCGTCCAAGATTCGTGTAGAGGTTTTTATCAGCTGACAACCACTGCCTTCCTGATGGGTAGTGAGGGCTAGTAACCACTAGCTAGTGCCACTTTCATTTGGCAACTTGCCTATTTTGAATGTGTGTTTTTGAGATTTCTGGTACCTAGGCGTGTAGGGTATCATTTTTTACTAAATTTTGGACAATGAATCGATTGAAATGAGTCTCCATGCGCCTGATCCGAGGTTTTACTAATAGTCGACTTTTTGGTCAACTTCAGCGGATCTTCTCAATTCTAGCAAGGCCGAAAGGGGAAAATTTATTCAGCAGTGTCAATATAGAGGAGTGGGACATCATTGGGTTTTTAAATAATTTCCTGTACTTGAAATTATCTTTACTTCGGTTTCTTGTGGCATCACCGTTGACTCACCATGCACATAAAATATTATATTATAGTCCTGGGGATTTCGGATCACAACGAGGATTGCAAATAAGAAAACACGGTGACATCCCGACGACGAAATTGATGTGAATTACACGACGTATGTATTCAGTATTCAAGGATTCAAAGCCATCATGGCTTGACATTTGCGTCGCTTACATGGTTTAGTTGATATGTGAAGCATGCTTACCTGATTGGTCATGCGAGCAATAATATTTCTGATCGAGCATCGACCGCCAAATGAAGGCTCTCGAGAAATAAATATGACTGAAATCTTCGTTTAGAATGAACACTTGAGATATAGTGTGGTGAAGAATTTTTAGAGTGTAAAATTCACTGTGAAAGGGAACGATGAAACAAGTTTGACAAACAATTCCGTTCAGCTCCTCGTTGCTTTCCAGTGTACACGACAAGCAACCGATTTTTCCCTTGTGAGAATTACATTTTCCCCGCACGAGGCGCTCGATAAACGGCAAAATAGCGATGAAAGGGTTTCAAAAATGACGGTGTAATTTGGGTGGACCTCCTCCTCACCTGCTTTACGTGGAGAAATATCGAGGTTGATCAAAATAATTGACTTTACGTCCGTCAACGACCATTCAACCACAGCAATCGCCACCCTCGGGGAATGTGACGAGGGAACCACCCTCATAAGTATTGCTTCACACCGTGTTGAATAATAAAGTTGACGAGTGGAAAAATGGAAACACAGGACTAGAGAAATAGAAAGTGCTTTGGATTGAGGTTAAATACATTCTTTCAAAAAAAGGGAGGTAATTTTTAGACGAAATGTCCGTCCATGATAATTTATGGAAATAAAAATTATCTTAATTGACTTCATTTTGTACTTCAGCCTATTCTTTCGATTCGGAAAGATCATTTTCCGAGTAATGTCGTCGTTAAGACGTCGACCAGAAGGCAATGAATCAAAACCTTCATGGAGAGAGTAAAGGAAAAGTAAATACCTAATTATTTACGGGAAAATGCTGAATTCGCGCCTGATTTTGTGATTAGCCTTGTGAATTTAGACTCAGAGGTTTCTCGCCACGTCAGTTCCAAATTAATTGCATCATTAAAGGGCGTCTGAGGCTAGTACAAATTATAATAAATTTGAACGTTCCTTTTCCCCGAAGCTACAGAATGAATTTGAACACGTGTTTCTTTTTACACATCTACATGTTGATAATAACTCCACATTCGCCTTTTTTTAAGTAATAATTAATCGATTTTCAATTCCATGTTAAAGTGAAGCCTGATGAAATTGATGATTCCTTTTGAAATGTTTAATTAAATAACTACAAAAACGTCAAAGTGCAAAAATTTATGGAAAAACTAATTTTCTTCATACATTTACTGGGAGTAGATTAAAAAAACAGAACCTAGGAATATCTCATTTACTTCTGGAAAAAAGGAACATCAACAGTCAGAAAATCGATTTTTCAGAAAAGCGTTTTTTTTTTTTTTTTTTTTTTTTTAAAGATTTTTGGCGTATAAAAAATTTTTCATCATTATGTCTTTCATCGCATGACTCGGGACATAAAAATGAGCTATTCATTTTAGGCTCTTCATGTTTAAATTTGAATAAAACTTCGCTTTTATTTTTCCAGATTGTTTGATTTTAGACATAAGAGCGACGACGTACTAACATCACAGCTTTTCTGACTGAGGGATGTCATCTTTTGAAGTCTATAAAATATTCTAGGGGTCGTAAATCTCAAACCCACTATATCAATTGATTCAAAATTCAATAGTTTTCAAAAAATCCAATTTTAAAAAAAATTGCAAAATTAGCTTCAGACACCTTTTAGAATGTGTACGCTACATCAACACAAAGATATAAAATAAATAATATTGATTTATCAGTTGATGAGGGTGTGCATAGCCGGCCAAGAATCAAATAGGTATTCGTTTTACATACCTGGTCGCGAACTCTTTGGAAGGACCACATCAAAGACAGAAGCTCGGCCAATACATAAAATCCTTGAATCAAATTGTGGAACGCTTTTCTCAGATCAGTTTGGAACAACAACTTCACGTAAAACATATAAGCATGATCGACGATCTTTCCGAAAATGAATATCACGCAAAGAAGAACCCCTGGACCGAAAATGTGACCAATAATTTTGGTGAGCTCGACCAATTCGTGATGGCGGGCGTAGTCAGTTGTTACGTCTTGCCGTTTATGGTTGAGGCGCTCGAATTCTTTTTCGACCGTTTTGAGTACGGATATCATTTGAATGACGTGAAGGGAATGAAGCCAGTAGAAAAACACGTAAAACCAATGACCCAAAACGAAATCAGTGCCCAAGGAGGAGAAATCTTGGAAATAAGCGAAAAAATACTCAGTGCAACTGATGAGATTGAGTACTATCATTAAACATTCTATTTTAGCGTCTCCGACGGGGCTTAAATGGGTGAAAACGTGCTCGTAGTTGCTCCTTTTGGCCGATGTGTACATGATAATTACTAAAGGGGTGATAATCATAAGGAAAATTTCGGGCCCTTCTGCGGCGAGGGAGGCGTTGGACTGTGACGCCAATTGTAATTTTATGTAAGTTCTTTTAAAATGAACGAAACACGCTGAAATACCGAACAGCACCACCAGAGAAATATTTGCGTTCGTTTTTGAAAATGAAAAATCCCCCTTGAAGGGAAAAGTTAAAGAGAATCTGGAAATAGTGAAAATCATTCCATCTAGCCGGCCCATCGTATTGGGTGTATCATCCGTGAAATTTTCCAACTGCATGAAAGCAAATGGTCGAACTTATATAAATGAGGCTCGATTCGTTGAGGCAGTGTGATTCAGGTCACAGATTAAGAAACGCTCTAGTCGTCGATTGAAAGGAACATAGGAACATTCAATTATTCCTCGGCATGTCATGGAATTGACGTAAGGAGGATTCCTCAAATTGGAATGATGACCTTTTAATGAATGGAATTGAACGGAGAAGGTTTTCTCTAACAGTTTGTTGAACCTTGCAAAAAAAGAAGTATTTATAAAACCCTTTTTAAATTCTCAAGCTGCGCCAAGTAGAGTCAAACTAAGGATTCTGCCTGTAATGTTATCATACCTACCAGTGCCTTCCTCATAGATGATATGTAGATAAGAATTAACCCTAGAATGACACTCTCAGTGTGATACCATCATCTGACGATATGGAGTCGGAGTGACCCCAATCCCACTTGATTTATCGATTGATAACGTATTGATTCAAACAAAATGCACGTCCAAAACCTGAATTAGGGTGAATGAAAACTGAAATGGCAAAGCCATTTTGACTATAAAACACGGTAAGTTTGAGCACAAACTATCTGACTAGGAAAAACGCAGCAAATTATTTCACAAGGGGTTGGTTATTCCTCGGACCAGGACCATGGAGACTTATTCCAATCGATTCAGGGTCCAAAATTTAGTGAAAAATGATACCACATCACATTCAAAATGGGTAGATATATACCCATTTTTACCCATAACCTCTTCCGGTGGGTGCCAATTGTTCTCGGACCCTTTTCATTAGATTCAGCGTCCAAAATTTAGTCGAAAATGATACCCCACACGCCTAGATCGCCAAAAATCATGAAAAGCCATTTTTTGATAAACACATTTTGACCCCTATCTCTCCAAATTTGGTCCAATTGGGCTGAAATGAAATGAATCAAGATTTTTAGAAAATTTTCTATATTTTCTACTAGAAAATATCCATTTTGGTTTTCCAACAAAAATGGACTGCCTGATAGCTACACCATGGGGTGACATTGACCCCAAAGCTACTTCTTTGTTTTTTCTCTGGTACCTAGAATACGTCTGACTGAGGGTTAAGTGCACATTTGACCGGGGGGGGGGGGGGGCATTTAGGAGGGGGAAGTGAATGAGTGTGATTCTCAGAAACCTCTGATTCTCTTTTAGTTTCTACTCATTGGGGTCTATCTCACCCCACAATGTCGTGGGGTTTAAAATCCCACTGTTATCTATCAGGGGCACTGATATGCATTGATAACAGTGATATGCAGAATCCTTAGTTCTTTTTTACTTTTTGGCTATGAAAAGCGTCGCAAAAATATAAAGAACGGAGTTAATTCATTTTTGGAAGAACCGATGACACAATTTTGTTCGTTTCTTCGGCAAAATATACACAGTTATTTCAATCCTTACCCATTTGAATCATTGAGGAACTTATTGTTTGTAACATCTCCAAAGGGTTGAAACTTGAGAAACTGAACTCAATAGGTACAATGATAGATTCATGCCGTTGTAGAACTTCGTATTGTCAGTTTGTCCCAAAATTTAGCTTGAATTTCTAAATACGTGCAATAGATTCGTTCTTTTACCTTTTGCTTAGTTTCCTCACACGCTGCACACAACTGGAATATTGCTGCTCCCGCCATCACAGCATACACCATGAAATTGACTCCTGCAAACTGACCACGAGAGTCTCGAAAAAAAGATCCATCTATCAGCGATCGAATGATCCAGTATGTCGGTTGCGACAGGTGAATGAGAGCAAAACCCAACGTCGGCATGATCTGTACTCTATACAGCCGTAGGGTCAAATCCGAAATGTAAAGGAGTTTGTGGTGTTTGGGAATCTTACGCGCTTTGGGGGATTTGGCAATTCTGTCAAATCCCCATTGAGCAGCCTGCAGCATTAGAGTGAATTGCTGAGCCAGTACAAAATTCAAAAACGTGAAAAAGTTGAAGGATATTGTGGGTAGGACGTTTCCGCCGAACTGGCAATTGCCGATGATGATGAAAATATACCAAATTGCTGCAACAGTCAACGACGCTGAAGACGACCGCTGCGGAACTGATTGGATAAACCGTAACAGAAGTTGAAACTGAACTTGTTTGAAGCTTGCAATAAACACGTGGATCCACACTGGGAGCATGCACATGATGTCTTTCAACACGTTGATCAGGAACCACGCCGCAATATCGGGTTTTACGTTTCTGTAACCGCTTATAGATGCGAACGTCATAGTCATGAGTAAAATCCCTGAGTAGATTCCTAGGCCAACGTCAAACTTGCCCGTGCATGTGAACGGAAATACACCGCACCAACGATGAAGGATCAGTGCTCGATTCATAATGTCGTAGGAAAATAGGGCAGAGAAAATTGATGTCCCAACACGAAGGAAATCAAGTGATTTCGCACTGCGGCGTGAGATATAAATATATATGTAGTTACTCTTCCGATTTGTCACTAAACGTAAAGATGTAATAAAAAAGATGGATTAGTCCCTCGATCCGTATTGTGTTCAACAGTAATCATAATCCGAGACGATTCATCGTTTACGTAATTGTCCATTTAAAATGAATTAAGCGCACAAGAAATTATCGCTAGGCTGGGCACTGTCAGACCATTTACGTTTTTGCTTGAATACTCCATGAACAATAACCCAACGTTTTTTGTAAAACGCTACAAATTATTCTTCAATGATTAATCTTTTGGGTTGATCGAGAGAAATCTCCAGGGTAAATATACCTAATTTAATTCAATTATTGTTTCTGGTAAGACCTGTTTTACAGGAGTTCAGCTATTTCAAAAGTGTCTAGCAAGTACACAATATGAAAACGCTGCGAATTCTTTAACAGTGGAATGTTATCCCTCAGACGAGGAGCATGGAGACTCCAATCGATTTAGTGTCTAACATTTAGTGGAAAATGATACGCCACACGCCTTGTATCCTTCAACTCTGGTCCATAGGGAAGTAGATGCCATAGAGACCCAACCCTCATTCGGATTGATAGGAATATTCAACTTATCCACAAATAGTTAGAACTACCAGAACATCCAGTATCTACCAAACAGCAGCAGGGTATTCTGTTGACAGATCCTGGAAGTACAGCATGACTCAACTGAGGTAAGAAGCAGCTGTTGATGGATGCAAGAATAGAAGCAGAGACTTGCTTAACCAGTTTAGACTTTCTATCATCCTTCCTAGGCTTACGGCAAACCCGAGAATAATGCCCTTTAAGAAGGCAGTTCCCACATTCTGATTCAAAAGCAGGGCATGGTGCCGATCAAACCAACAAAAATAGCATTTGTTTTACCAGTACAAACATCCTCAAAGCATTCACTATCTTTGCCAGTACTTGAGACACAACTTGGTGCAGCACTAGTGCCTGCACAAGTAAGGTCACTAGCACCATGAGTGTAGCCATCTGCTTGTTTTTGAGCTAACTCAAGGGCTTGTGCACGTTGGATGACTTCCTCCAAACTTTTAATGTTTGAAAGCAACCCATTGATGAAAGAATCTCGGATGTATTGGTTCTTATGTTCCTCAGCAGAAACTGGTTTAAAATCACAATCCTTGCCCAGCAGTTTCAAAGCCTGAATGTACAGATCAACACCTTCTCCTTGCTTTGGATTTCGCTCTCTGCCTTGATAGCATCCTCCCTCGTATGTCGTTTGGTCTGAGATTAGTTCATAAACGCTGAATGATTGGAAATTTGCAAGCACCTTCAGTTTGTCTTCATCGTTCAGTGGTTCCAAAGAGGCATCAATGAAGTTCTCAAAAGTTTTCAACCAATAAGTGAATGATAATACTACATCTAACCATAATGATTGAATTAGGCGTGTGGAGTGTCATTTCCTACTAAATTTTGGACGCTGAATCCATTGGCGGATGTGGAAATGGGTCAAAATGGGTATCTACTTACTTACATATTAAAATGATTATATCGTTATGAAAGAATAAGTATTTTATCAGTAGGCCGCCAATTCCTGTTAAAACTATGATGAAAATCAAAATTTAATTAAAACCTATACATTATTACCTGCAGGTCGACAAATCTTTTTCCATTCGTTGTGATTGTAATAAAAGTGACAACTAATGGGGTCAGGGGTTCCGACTTCATTTGACAGGCGAAATAGTTGTCCGACAAATCCCCTCATACAATTGACCTCGAATTTTTTACCATTGTTAAAGTTCCATTTCATTCTAACGCCACAAAGCGTCCATTTTTCCACTGGAAATTCCACTTTCCCTAATGACACGGATTCACTTCCCGAGCTGACCTCAGTCATGAAGTACAAGTGGATGTTTCACCGCATCGTGGGAGCGTTCCCTTTCGACAACCAAGGCCAATTCCACATATTTTGGGGCATTGTTCCCGTTCTGATACTGGCCGCTGTGAACGCATTCATCGTGATTCAACGTATCGTCGTCGCTATTCAAACTCACGAAAATATTAGTTTAAATTGGTTTGTGGTGAATGCCTTGAGCTTCGTTCAAGTCTCCACGACCATTTTATTCGCCCTGAGCATGTTCAGAAGGAGAAATTATCTCAAAGAACACGTTTTTCTTAAAGAATCCGTTCCAACGTCTATAAAATCCGATTTTTTTGAGATTATAACATACGCGATTACAATAACATTCATTCCTATCATAGCAGCTCTTCTAATCTACAAAAATACTGCGCCGATTCGTGTCAAGATCTTTGCCATGTTGCTTGCAGTGGATTCCCTACAGAACTATTGTATCACCATCGTGTACCTTCACCTTGTGCGGATGTCATTTCGCTACTTGGCAGTCCTGAATATTCACAAAGTCATTGATAACCACCTTTTACTTGTGAACCACCTCGAGCAAGTAACTAGAGTGTTCAACTTCCCATTGCTCTTGTCATTTTCAAATTGCTGCTGCTTCATTGTATGGTACGCGTATTTGTCTCTGTCGATATGGCTTGGGATGAGAGAAATGGAAGTTCACATGAAGGTTACATTGCCGTATTTTACATGCTGTTTTCTGATTATCAAATCGGTCATGGTTGTCACGCCTTCTAGAGCAGCTCAGCAGTTATCACTCGAAGTAAGTTCAGCACCCATAGCGGACCAAAGGTACATTCTGTTCAGAATTGGGCTTTTTTTAGGACGGACGAATTTGTCAAAGGGGTTCTAAAGGTTTTTTTGCCTTAGAAGTTGGTGTGAAAATCATTTAAGATATCGGAGGGGAGATCGCACCAAGACTTGGACATGTGGAGATATCTACCCACTAAAAACCGCACCTCCTTTGCCACGTAGGGGGCACCTCCAGCCCGGGACATTTTGGCACAGTACATTATGCTGAGTTCCAAATTCTGCCTGCTAGATGGTGCTGGGTGAATGAAATACCCGTTGCCATGCCCTTTACTCGGCAAGCTTGCCTTCCAGGACATTTTGGATCTACCCTGCCGCGGCGTTCCACTTTTGACGTGCTCTTAAGCATCGTCGCCTTCTCTTCAGGGATGGGAGGACTGGTCAGCTCCCTGATGAATTCTCTCTCCCAATTTTCGCGGCAGGAAGACGCTGTCCTCCTTGTTGGCTCAGCACAGGCATTTTTTGGAGTCTACAATGCGTATTCTGTGGAGGTACTGGTGGAACAGCCCGTGGCCAGAGAGGAATTGCGTCATGTGGTAGTTGACCTCCACGTGTTTTCTCTCTAGCCAGGTGTGTATGTTGGATACATGTTGAGCTGTCCAACTCTCGTTTCCAGCAACCAGATCTCCTGCCAGGAGAGCGTGTTTTCCGTCCCTGTTGGGCTACTGTAGCAGGTGTCGCTGCTAAATCCTATCTGTCAGGCTGTCCAACTGCCTCTCTGCTTGTCCAGCAGTCAGTCTGGTTGGCTGGCTGTGTGAACTAGGCGTGAGGGGGGTCTTTTTCTCAGCATTCAGTTTACCCGTTGGGTTCCCAAGCCACACCACAACCCAAACGCCACATGGCGACCATCCAATCCTCCGCATTTCCAGTTCCGCAGTTCATTTTACAATTTGAGCGTCTAATAGCTTTTTTTTCCAGATGGATAAGCATTACAACAAAGTGTTCCAAGTCATGACAAAACACTCCGCTCTTTACCACACGGTAGGTTTTCGACAGTTATAAAAGAATGTGGAATGTAACTTATCAAACGTACTCTCTTTTTGTACCATATCCATGTCTGTTCAACGTACTCAAAGTAATCATGTCTGTTAACAGCCAAGTTTGTTCCTTTACGTGACATTGAGGAAAAAAGTGAAACTCTCCGTATGTGGGTTTTTCACCTTGGGATATCCCCTTATCACTTCCGTAAGTCCAACGCCACAACCTCATCAATACTGTGTTTACGCTTCATATATACCTGTATTTATTATTTCATTTGTCCAATTTGCACCAATTTTTCTAATTTAAAGAAAAAAACTATGCGAAAAATTGGATGAGTCTGTCACGGATGAGTGTAGTTGCCGTCTAATTGTAGGTGCTGCTTTAAAATGAACCTATTCTAGGGTTATACAATACATACTTTTTTTTATTGACAAACTTTGAAATTTTGGAGAAAAACAATTTTTCCACAATTCTACGATAATTTACCCTGAAATGTGGAAATTTTGAGCTTACATTTTTTTGCAGCAAGTCCCCATGATTCTGTGATAACGTCAGTATTATTTTACAATGAGATTAATCAATCATATTTGACAATAACGAGTGATGAGGTGTTCTTCAGCCAAATTTCTTTTTTTTATGTCGTAGATTGTTGCCGGCTGCACGACTTATCTCATCGTCATCATACAATTGAGCAATCCATAGTGATCAACGTGAACACCGACTAAAGACAATGAATTGTGTAATTTATAATGGTTAATGCCGAGGAATTTGATTGATTCATGTCAACAATGAAGAATCGTCAGGGGTAAAAGGCTCTTTTCCTTCATTATCCCCAGCACCCTCGTGATTGCTGATCAAAGTCCTCCATCAGCAACGATTGCAGCGATCTTTTAAGCGGGGCATTCACGTTCCGATTTGTCGTCCAACTTGTGGTCCTACTTTCAAAGTTGGATCACAAATCGGAACGTGAATGGGCTTGTTGGATGTTGGAGACCGAGTCGGATCATTTTGAGGGACGACTCGAAGACCCAACATCCAACTCGGGGCGGAGTCGGAGCGTGAATGGGGTTGTGGTACCACAAGCCGTCCAACTTTCCTCAGTACGTTGTTGACAGTAGACACAGTTCGGGTCGTTGACCTTTTTTTCAATCTACTGACCAGGTGTTACAGTGAACAGAGAAGGAACAAGTGAATTCATTGAAGTCTATAAAGAGAGTACTTGTTTGTGGAACTCTAGTTGCGCACTGTATTTGAACAGAAATGCTCGGAAAGCAGCGCAACAACACCTGCTGGAAATTATGTTGAGGTTCAAAGCCTTCGCTAACTTGGCTTCCATACGAAAAAAAATAGACTTCCTCCGTGCAATGTTCTTTAGAGAAGTAAAGAAAGTCGTAGGAAGCCAAAGTGGCACTGGTACGGGAGCTGACAACTTATATGCGCCTAACTGGGTGCACTATGACGGGTTAAGTTTCTTTGCAGAAGTACAGCAACCATCCAAGACCGGCATCGATTCCCTTGAAGCCATTACACCTTCACCCGAAAATCGCAAAGTTGCAACAAGGCGCTGTTCGCATGTAACACTATCACGCATAACGGTATCTTGTTTACGAATTAATGGTCCAACTTTTCGAGTAAAAGCTTAAAGGTGTCTCTGTCCATTCTGAGGTAGTTCCGGTAATCTTCCTGATCTATAACGTTCAGCAACACAAATCACAAAAGTTCACCCTCAACGAATAGTTCTGTTGCTTCTCCCAACACGTTTTTCCTTCTTTTGCAGCGATAGACTTAATAAGCACAATCCTGCCATTTTCCATTACATTATTCTCGAACTGTCCTCGGTGCATTTTCTCGATCTTTTGCTCTCACTGGGCGCACAACTGAGACTGAAGTTGGACCTCTAGTCGGATTGCAAGTCGGAGCGTGAGTGGTGCAAACGCTCCGACTAGTAGTCCCTCCTAGTTGGACGACAAATCGGAACGTGAATGCCCCGCTTTAACTTCAAGACTTCCTATATAACAAATCCAGCTGGAGGTGGGTATGGGTCAAAATATTGGTATCTATCTGCCTGTATATTTCAAAAAAAGGTTTGAGATTTTTGATTCTGAGCGTGTGGGGTATCATTTTCCACTAAATGATGGACGCTGAATCGATATGAATGAGTCCGGGACAGTTAACTCATAGCTTACTACTCCTTCATGAGGAAAACCCAGTCATCGGACGTGTCTAAACCTAACCACGGCTCGCAGAACGTAAGGTATCTTGAATAAGCCGCAAGAATGCGTTCGTGCTCGTGTTATTGCAATCGTGAAATGAACCCATCACCGCCTACGTCGACGATTTTGTCATAAATCAGTGCGAAATCTATGAAAAATGGGAAATGGCTTCAAGAAATTCTCTAGTCGAGAGATTTCTAAAGTATTCACTTCGTCAGGGCTTCAATTACATGTGAACGAGAACCAAGAGAAGATTTTCCTAACATGTAACATGTAATGTTTGTTTCTGCCTACGCATCACAGAGAAATTGTTTTCAAACGAATACAGCAATACGAGTAGCAGAGAAAATTGCCATAAATGATAGATTTACGCCACTAGTTCCTTCCAGTAATGACTGCCCATAAGAGCATAAATGATTGATTGACATAAGGACACCAGTTTTGGTGTATCATTCTTATCATAGTTTAAAATGTCTATGTGCGGCATATTCGTGTTTACTACAGTCATCCTATAGTCAATCAGAAAGGAAGATAGTAAATTTTAGAAGAATTCTCTGTATTTTGAGGTAAAAATAGCTTGTGGGGTTATTGTTTTTGAATTGCAACAATTCATGGCCTACTCAAGAAATCGATTTTTACCGATCAGCATGTGCAGGTTCAAATCCCAATTTTTTCAATTTTGCGTCTAGTTTCTGAAACCACATCCTTCCCGCCTGTTTCAGACCGTACAGAGCTTTGAGAAGAAGACAGACTTTGTCGTGATTACCCCTTTTTAGATCTTCCATCATTTGTTTTGCTTTGTTGAAAATGGTTTGATCAGGATTTTCACTCTCATCAATCATGATCTCACAGAGATACTTATCAAGGTCCTTGGGCGGCTCCATGTAAATTGTTTTGTCAATCTCCCCATTTAAAAATGCGGTGGAGACGTCCATGTGATGGAGTTTGGCTCCCAATTCAGCAGCAGTTGCCATAATATATCTTATTGTGCTCAGTTTCGCAACTGGCGAAAACGTCTCAAGGAAGTCAACTCCAGGAGTTTGTGCAAAGCCACGGGCCACAAGCCTTGCCTTCAGCCTTTCGAGTTGTCCATCAGGTTTGAATTTTTTCTTGAGAACCAATTTTGATCCAATGACGTGGTTCACAAGCCCACCGAAGAAATGGACGCTGACATTCTGACAAAGGCATTGCCAGGACCTGCATTCGAAAAATTCCGCTAGCGTCTTGGACTTGTGACTGTGCATCCTCGTGAGGGGGAGTGTTGAAACGGGTGTGTCCTCCACTCCGGAGCAAGTCGTAACAACTCGTGTAGTCAACAGCAACTACCTACTTCTCGGTATTCTAACAAATGGTGTCTCGTGTCTCGTTCTTCCTTTTTTTATAATCTCATAAATAAAGTAATCAAGTCGTAACTTCACTTTTCGATTTCGATCTACGACCTCATTCCAACAGCCCCTTGAAGTTGACCAGAATTATTATGGCCAGCCCGGATTCAACCATGACAGTCAATCAGGGGCTGAGCCACGAAAAATGTGGAAGGGGTTTTCCTTGAACGTTGAATGAACAGTTGATCATGATGATACCTTATATTCTTCACCTTGCCTTTTCAGAGCTGATCAGCAATAAGATCGGCGTTTGGATCGTCGTGTGAATGCCATATGTTTATTGTGCAATGTTGTAGGAGCTCTTAGACACCGCCTACCTGACTGCTTATTTATGTAAGCGAGTTTTGAGGAAAATTAAGCCATTTAGCTCGTTAGATTGCGTCGTGTGGCCTCTACAACCAAAGCCTATCAAGGCTCCCTTCCCGTTCCGGCCCAGGGAGTATAGTGATTCCACTTTCTCAATCTCGAGTACTCCACTGATGCGATTACTTTCCAATGACATAATTCAGCAACTCGACGCCGTCGGGGAATACGACCGGACTTGTGGGATTCCCCGTTTCATTGGTGACTAGCGATCACGCTAGACTGTGAGTCTTGTGTGGAGTGAAGCAATATATGTACCGCGAGACATTTAAGGAAAGATCAATAATAATATGTGTTGTGGGCGAGTGCTTAAGATGTCATTTTCAAGTCAACTAATCGTGGTATTCACGACTAAAGCGAAAACCAGTCGTGTACTGTAACGGGGCGGCAGATTCCAAGCGCCCCGTCAAGAAACTTCGGCGGCGGGGTACGGATCGACCCCTCTCCTCTCCAGGCGCCTGACCCAGCTGGGCGAAAGGCGTGTCCTCATTGGATTGGTTGGGCGATGGGCGGCGCGAGACACCCAGGGAGGAGTAGGAGGGGAAGGCGACTTAACGAGCGGACTGGGGAAAGGCTCGGAAGTCAGTCGTGTACGAACTCAAGTGAAACGAGGTTGGCCCCCCCTGCTCGCCATAATCTCGAGGGGACGAGGCAAGGCAGGGGCGGGGCGGAACAACCGGAGCGGAACATCAGTCGTGTACGAACTCAAGTGAAGGAAAGTTGGGATCTCCGTTCGCCATAATCTCGTGAGGACGAGGCGGAACGAAGTGAAGTGAAGCGGAACATCGAAGCGGAACATCGAAGCGGAACAACCGACGCGAAGCAAATCAACCCCTTGTGAAGCCGGTGTTGTGAAAGTGACCTGAGGGAACAAGTGTATCGTGGTTCCTTCAGGGTGAGAACTCGGGAATTGGGAGATCAGCCAATTCCTCTCCCGGAACAGTGGGCCCTTATACGAACTGAAAATCCCCCGTCGGACCCGAGTGTTGATCCGTTCGCGCCCGATTTGACGGCCAATAGTCCAGGTTTCCCACGCACCGCCAGTCGTCGGACCTCCATCGGAAAGAGTCTCGCCTCCTCCGGCCTGGACGGCGTTCCCCTGACCGAAGCCGAGCAGCGAAGAGAACATCACCCTGTTGTCTCCATCCGAAGGAGTTGGTACACGTAAGTGGCGAAATAACTCTGTTTCGTACCCTCGCAACGCGAAAGTCGAATCTCTAAATCTGGCCCAAGCCCTGACGTTTAGTCACCAGAAAGCTGATCATAGAGTTGTACATTGTAGCCGTATTATTTAGTATTTTGTCTGTCGTGCGTTAGGAAAAGTAAAAGGAATTAGGGGAGGACATTAACAAATCACTTCCACTTTACCGTTATTCAAACCAAACATTTGAGCCTTCAGCTACCTCGTAAATTCATTTGGCCCTCAGCCCTTCACTTCTGCCTACTCAATAATTAGATTACGTAATAGTCAATATCCTTCTCGGCCGAGACATTCCGTATTTTATATTTCTGTCAATTGCGTTTATTATAAGTCAATATTGAACCCTTGTCTTTTCAATCACGAAACCCCATTCCTCAGAGCTTGGTAAATTCAGGTGTACTTGGCGTCCATGACCGACCATTGCAGACATTCCGGACGGTAAGTGAAAGTCTTTAATCTCCCACTAATTATTCGCCTAGGTCTATTTTTGGATCCCTAGCCCGTTACGTGAAAACGACGGGTTACATCTTTTGGTGGCAGCGGTGGGATTTTTCAGAAATCTCGATTTCTGTCGTATCCACAACAAGTGACCTTGACCAGGTGAATATTGGTGAGAAAAAGCTCTGAAGGAATTGGGTCGCGTTCCATAATCTTGAAATTCAAACTGTGCTAGTTGTAGATTCCGAAATTTAAAATTGTAAGAAACAAACAAATCGGCCCGAGTGTGAGGAAGCGAGTGAGGAGCCAATTGACTTCAAATCCGTGTCTAGGATTTTTTCTTTCCAAAAATCGAAATTTAGATACTGGCTCATTTGTTTAGTAGCATCACTCTCACTGTAGCCTTCTGTTCCGAAACTTGTCCCGGGGCTCTCTGTTCCGAGACTGTTCCGGGGCCCTCTGTTCCGGGACTGTTCCGGGACTTGTCCCGGGGCTCTCTGTTCCGAGACTGTTCCGGGGCCCTCTGTTCCGGGACTGTTCCGAGACTTGTCCCGGGGCTCTCTGTTCCGAGACTGTTCCGGGGCCCTCTGTTCCGGGACTGTTCCGAGACTTGTCCCGGGGCTTTCTGTTCCGAGACTGTTCCGGGGCCTTCTGTTCCGGGACTGTTCCGGGGCCCTCTGTTCCGGGACTTGTCCCGGGGCTTTCTGTTCCGAGACTGTTCCGGGGCCCTCTGTTCCGGGACTGTTCCGGGACTTGTCCCGGGGCCTTCTGTTCCGAGACTGTTCCGGGGCCCTCTGTTCCGGGACTGTTCCGAGACTTGTCCCGGGGCCTTCTGTTCCGAGACTGTTCCGGGGCCTTCTGTTCCGGGACTGTTCCGGGGCCCTCTGTTCCGGGACTGTTCCGGGACTTGTCCCGAGGCCTTCTGTTCCGAGACTGTTCCGGGGCCCTCTGTTCCGGGACTGTTCCGAGACTTGTCCCAAGGCCTTCTGTTCCGAAACTGTTCCGGGGCCCTCTGTTCCGGGACTGTTCCGAGACTGGTCCCGAGGCCTTCTGTTCCGAAACTGTTCCGGGGCCCTCTGTTCCGAAACTGTTCCGGAGCCTTCAGCTCCAATTGACATCCCGATTCCAGACCCGTCATAGCTCTTACCAACTGGGAAGTCCTTTCTCGATTCGTGGGGAAATTATCGGTCCTTGGTGCGCAAGAAAGTGATCTATCGGTTCTATAATTTTTTCTTTATTTATTTTTTTTTATTTAACAAGTGAATTCGCGACCATGCACCAAAACAGCAGCCCATCAGACGAGGGCAAAGCCATGATGAACCCCAATCTGGAAATAAAATGCACAACACAAGTACTTACCTTGTTTTACTAATGACCGTGCCTCATGAGTCGTGACAGGACTCCCTGGGTCCCCCCCCCCCCCTTTTTTCTTTTTCCCCTTGTAATGGCAGCAAAATCTAGGGTTCGTTGTTCAGTTTCTGGCTTTGTGAGAGAGGTTGTCTGCATGACGAATGAGCCGTCGATTGATGGAAAATGTGAGAGTTTGAGTGTGAGAGGAGACTAAAGAAAGGGCCGGTTTGTATGTTTCACATCATAGTAGGGAAGTAGAAGATAAGACCAGCGGAAGACACATCTCGCCCATCGCACCACCTTGGAACATCAGCGCCATCATGCTCTCGACGGGTGGGGACGTCCTGTGCCCGTCTGCACCCAGCGACGACACCCGCCGACAACGTACCGCTGCGAGAGAAAATGCCGGAACCTGCGGCCCACGGACCCTGCCTACCCGAAGCCCTGCTCCCTCGCCGAACACGAGAAGGACCGCCCACCAACCTGTGCCGCTTGTAGACGATGGCGGTACGAACAAGCATGGATAGCGGCCAAACGACCTGACGCAATGCCCATCGCACCAGTCACCCCCACCGGAAGGAAAATTGCCGAGGTAGACCTCGGCCTCCAAAGATCGGAGGAGTGTAACGGGGCGGCAGATTCCAAGCGCCCCGTCAAGAAACTTCGGCGGCGGGGTACGGATCGACCCCTCTCCTCTCCAGGCGCCTGACCCAGCTGGGCGAAAGGCGTGTCCTCATTGGATTGGTTGGGCGATGGGCGGCGCAAGACACCCAGGGAGGAGTAGGAGGGGAAGGCGACTTGACGAGCGGACTGGGGAAAGGCTCGGAAGTCAGTCGTGTACAAACTCAAGTGAAACGAGGTTGGCCCCCCCTGCTCGCCATAATCTCGAGGGGACGAGGCGAGGCAGGGGCGGGGCGGAACAACCGGAGCGGAACATCAGTCGTGTACGAACTCAAGTGAAGGAAAGTTGGGATCTCCGTTCGCCATAATCTTGTGAGGACGAGGCGGAACGAAGTGAAGTGAAGCGGAACATCGAAGCGGAACAACCGACGCGAAGCAAATCAACCCCTTGTGAAGCCGGTGTTGTGAAAGTGACCTGAGGGAACAAGTGTATCGTGGTTCCTTCAGGGTGAGAACTCGGGAATTGGGAGATCAGCCAATTCCTCTCCCGGAACAGTGGGCCCTTATACGAACTGAAAATCCCCCGTCGGACCCGAGTGTTGATCCGTTCGCGCCCGATTCGACGGCCAATAGTCCAGGTTTCCCACGCACCGCCAGTCGTCGGACCTCCGTCGGAAAGAGTCTCGCCTCCTCCGGCCTGGACGGCGTTCCCCTGACCGAAGCCGAGCAGCGAAGAGAACATCACCCTGTTGTCTCCATCCGAAGGAGTTGGTACACGTAAGTGGCGAAATAACTCTGTTTCGTACCCTCGCAACGCGAAAGTCGAATCTCTAAATCTGGCCCAAGCCCTGACGTTTAGTCACCAGAAAGCTGATCATAGAGTTGTACATTGTAGCCGTATTATTTAGTATTTTGTCTGTCGTGCGTTAGGAAAAGTAAAAGGAATTAGGGGAGGACATTAACAAATCACTTCCACTTTACCGTTATTCAAACCAAACATTTGAGCCTTCAGCTACCTCGTAAATTCATTTGGCCCTCAGCCCTTCACTTCTGCCTACTCAATAATTAGATTACGTAATAGTCAATATCCTTCTCGGCCGAGACATTCCGTATTTTATATTTCTGTCAATTGCGTTTATTATAAGTCAATATTGAACCCTTGTCTTTTCAATCACGAAACCCCATTCCTCAGAGCTTGGTAAATTCAGGTGTACTTGGCGTCCATGACCGACCATTGCAGACATTCCGGACGGTAAGTGAAAGTCTTTAATCTCCCACTAATTATTCGCCTAGGTCTATTTTTGGATCCCTAGCCCGTTACGTGAAAACGACGGGTTACAGTACATAAAGTGCCTGTCCACCACGATGGACAAACAAAACAATGAAATCAAGAAGTGTTTTATTACGATTCAATTTCCAATAAGGTATATTACATGAAATGTAGTGGTCTGAAACAACCAATAAAATCGTAAAAAAAAAACAGTCGCCCACTACTTATAACACGTTGGGTGGGTGCCTAATGTATTGTATTGCTAGGGACTAATCCCATAAACCTAAATGATCCGAAAGAGCTCAATGGGAAATGAGAGCGGTTATTGATCGTTAATGATTGTTTGGGCATTGTTACGTTGTCGGTTTGTACTTAAACTAACGAATCACAACGTTAGGACTAAGTTTACGAATTCAATAAATGGTTAAGGCGTTAAAATGATGGTCATAAAACATATGACCGGAATGCAAGGGAGCATGAGGTTTTCAAATAAAAACAACCAAATTTTCTTTTTTTTTCCTAGGCACTACAGTTTTTAATGATACCACCCAGGAGAAATAATTCACGAAAGAGCTTTACTTTCGAGAGAAAATGGCGGTATTTTAACGTCGAACATAGAACCGTCCCGACGCTCCATTCTAAACGTGCCCCACATATGGCCGTTGGGTGCCTGAAGACTCACGTGGCTACTATACTGAAACGATGGTGAAGATTTGTTGAAAATTGGTTCTTGACCAACAACCCCTCGGCCACGAATGGTTTCCAAAGTACCGCTGAGGCTGAAAATTCTCCAGTGTCGTTCGCGAAGTGTTACGCTGTCAGAGCCCATATTTTCCACCCTAGAACATTGTAAAAGTTGATCTCAACTCATAACCAAAATTGAGGAATACTTTCCTATATAATCTACCTAATGATTATGGCCCAGCGAAAGGCGTAGATTAGGGGTAGCGCAAGTGGTGGTGGTACCCCGACAAAAAGAAGAAAAAAATTGCAAAGAATAAAAATCCGAAAAGTTGAATTTGGGCGCGTTCGGACGGATTCAATTAATAACCAGTTTCATCGATTCTTCATATTAGGTTCAAATTAGCAATCAATGACAGTCTGAATCAATTCTATACTGATTGATAGAGGTTAGTATTCGTGGAAAGAGAGGAATGAAGCAGTGATTCTGTTACGTGTTAATGCATTTGCATTGCTGCGCTAATGTATTTCCATGTAATCACACTGATGGTTCACTGTAAGTGTGAAGGGTTTTACACACAGTTTTTCCCTGTAGCCATCGCATATTTGATGCACTTCCTCAGCTCATCACCAGATTTTTTGGACGTGGCAGGTATAATTGATTAGTTTAAGAGCCCAAAGTTGGAAGGTTATGTCATAAGGTTGTGCATTATTTGTTAATTTATTGTATTTATTTATACATTATTCTTAATATCTATTGAGAAATTCTGAGTTGGAAAACAAATTTTCTCTGCAATTTAACTTCAATGATCTCGCGATTAAAACTTTTCTTCAGAAATCTATCTTTACAAAAGTGATGATGTCTAGTTGCCTCTTGCAATCAATTATTACTTGAGCACATGTACGAATATAGTCAAAGAATGTCTATTCTGATTACCTAAATTTCCTATTTTTTATATTATTGCTTCTCAATTTCATTGTTTTCTTACCGACTTCATTTTGATTTTTGAACAAACGAGCAGGTCTCCTGCCTAGGCCACCTGTGTCTATCTTTACGCTATCGTATAATACTCGTAATATAATTGTAGTTCTAAGGGTACTAAGAGCTTCTAATTTTCTTTTTCAATTTAGAACAGGTAGCCAGTTCACAATGGTTGGGTGGTAGAGGCGGATATGGATGACTTTACAGGGGGACAGGTCGCCTCCCTGTTGGCTAATCTTGCATACTGGCTATTTGCGTGGCAATTTTGGTTGGTTATTCCTTGAATAATCAACCTATGTTTTCATGCAAATGGTCAACCTCTCCGATTCGGCTCAAAAATTTTTTCTGGACGTTTCATGATGTCCTGATCAAAAAAGGTCAATGTCCGTCCGCCGTACGCCGTCCGCCGTACGCCGTACGCCGTACGCCGTACGCCGTCCGCCGTCCACGCCGTTTTTGGTAGTAGAAAATTTTCTAAAAATCTGAAATTTGGGTCAGGGGTCTGTTCCCGGCCTAGGACGGTCCTCCAAGCTTTTCAGCCCGATCGGACCAAATTTGGGCGGGGTAGGGGTCAAAATGTGTTTTTTGAAAAATGGATTTTCGAGATTTTGGGCGATTTAGGCGAGTGGGGTATCATTTTCCACTAAATTTTGGACGCTGAATCCAATGAAATGGGTCCCGGAACGATTGGCACCCTCTGGAAGAAGTTATGGGTCAAATTGGGTATATATTACCCATTTTGAATATGCGTTTTCGAGATTTCCGGTACCTGGGCGTGTGGGGTATCATTTTCTACTAAATTCTGGATCCTGAATCGATTGGAATGGGTCTGGGACCCGCCGCACCCACTGTTTCCCCATTTCCCCCATGTTGAAGAAATGAGTCTCCATGCGCCTGGTCCGAGGAATAACCAACCCCTGTGTAAGAATTTGCAGCGTTTTGGTTTCTAGCTAATGTTCGGTAGGAGAAATTGCAGGGGGAGGGGGGATACCCTTCATTACAGAGCCACGCTACGCTCCTGTAACCCACCTATGCACAATGGAAAATTCAAAAACATTTTACCCCACACCCCTCAACCATTTCTTGGCTAAATTAGCAAAATTTCCTACAAGATTGGATAAGGGCATACAAAATACTTATGGTTACCTGATACAATATCTCCACCAATAAACAACATTTGATTGGTTCACTCGGGTACCCATGAAAAAGGGCATTGCTGTCACTCGAATATTTTCTGTTGTTTGCCGATGAACTGACGTCAATTCCAGCCACGGGTGATTCTTCTTCTCCCATCCTGGAGTAAATTGCAAAATATTTTTCACTTTAGCATGTATCTTATGGTCTTAGCGAGTATTTCAAACGTCATACAGCACTATGGTAAGTACTGAACAAAGCATCTTAAATGGCCAAATTTATAGCGACTATTATTAGCGACATATAATGCAGGATGTCCCACGAGTTGTTCCCCTTCCTCCTCCTAAAATCACTTTAGAGTTAACTGAATGAATGAATATTTTATTCCTGAAAATTAACAAAACATAACATATTCAATATCAATTAAATGGAACATATCGCGCATAATCCTGAATCATCCACAATTATTTAGGACTAACCAACCAAAATTGGGTTTCCCGTTTAAAATAAGTTACTGCCCCTTGCGCATGATTCCGCAGTTGCGATGGATGCGCAAATTTAATATTCAAAATCCTTGTAAAAAAAAAAAAAAAAAAAAAAAAAAACTTGGTGGTTCACTCTGTTCACATTGGACGATATTAGGAGGGTGGGAACAACCCTTGGGACACCCCATATGAAGCATTACATTTTTCAGGTACCTTTGAGAGTATCTTGAGCTACGTAAGGCGGATCATTTTCAGGCGAATGAAGAAGAAATTTCTCGAAAAGTTCGTGTTTTAAGGGAATTTTCTCCGACGATCTGAAAGGTAAAATATCGTCGTGCGCCGCGTAATCCAACCCAGGTATGGCGTAGATACTTCTGCTGGTTTCTTGGCCTCCGAAAAACGTCACGGATTCAGTTTGAGCTGCAATATGTGGAGAATCCCGCGTGTCAATCAAAACCTGCCAAATGAATGATAATTCAATAGAAAAAAATGAAGAAGAGGGTGAATATTTGAACGTCCAATGTATGTTTCTGTGTCATCGATAGGGCAATATCAACCGAACCTGATAATAGTAAACTTGTTCGCTTTTCCCATTCTTGGGTCCTTTTTTGGCCACTTGTACGTCTTCTATTCCACTTTCACTATTGTCAGCCTCTTTATCACGGTCATAAAACCGCACCGGCCATTGGAACAAGACGGCTCCTCGATAGGCGAACACTTTATGGAGAAAAAACTGTCCCGTTTTGTACTGTGTCTTAGGCTCGTTTACTTGTTCTAATTTTCCCACTTCAACTACGCGGGCCTGACGCTTTTGTAAAAACAAAATTCCGGAAGATTTTCGCAAAACAGTTCTGGATGCCACGTTACTGATTAGCGTTCCCATGATTGGACAGACGAATTTCTTATTGAGCAAATGTTTTACCTATTCTGTTGAAATTAAATGAAAAAGAAACCCAATCCTACTACTACAACAGCAATGTTGGTGCAAAACCGTAGCAACACTTAAATAACAAAGGAATACGTCATAACTGGAGTTGAATGTAAACCACAGGGTCTGAGCTCTCATTTGTATTTTTCTCCTTCTTGAAGAAGCCACGGGAAGCGCTGCAAATGACTTCACTAGTGTTTACACAAAATTTTTGATTTTATGTTTTAGGTCTAAATATTTGGCTAATGTAAATTTTAAAATCAAGCCCACAATCATTATTTTTGAAAGTCTGCAGAGTAATTACATTTAAAAAGATCTGTTATGAATTTACAAGTGGGTGGTATAAATGAGATTTTTACTCGTGATTGAGTTTAGAAAGAATCAACTAAGCAAGTCAGATTGGTGAGTAGGTACAAGCAATATTATAGCAAGAATCGAACAAAATGTCTGTGAAAGTGCTCCTTGCAGGCGGCAGGCTCATCCTGCGCATGCGCGTTGGGATAGCATCAATTCTCTTGAGGGTGCAGCGCAGGGCAGAGGCAAACCACGTTCTCCTGGCAGTCGCGCGCAAATTCAAGTGTTAACAAGATCCAATATTGTCAATTGTGTATTTCGAAGGATGGATTTTCGGCTATGTAGACGTGTGGGGTATGATTTTCCACTAAATTTCGGACGCTGAATCCAATAAGACGAGTCCTGGGTCAAAATGATTGATCCACCCATTTCGAATGTATGTTTTCGAGGTTTCTGGTACCTAGGCGTGTGGGGTATCATTTTCCACTAAAAATGTTGGACTGAATTACCATGCTCCAGGTCCGAGGAATAACCCACCCCTGTAAAGGAGTTTGCAGCGTTTTGTTGGTCATTCCTTGAATAATACTTGGAACAACACATACATAATTGCCTGTTATCTTCAAGATAGTTGATAGGCCCTAAGCCGAATCTCACGAGTTTCGGAGGAACATTATGGCAAAATCAGGTTCAAACGATTGCTGCAGGTTGAAAGTCAGGTTCAAACGTTGAAATAAAATAAATAAATGTGAATAATCTTGAATACGAAATGGATTGAAGCGGTAATTTATGTTTAGTGAGGTATGTTTACATGTACTCAGAAGTGGATAGTAGAGTGCCTTTTCCTGTTCGATGATTTCTAGTTCGATGATGAGAAGGTGAGTCAACGCATGCGCCTTCAATTAGCCGGCATTTCCTCGCGACGAGTGAAGGAAAAGTATGCGGATTTTAAGAGGTAAAGGAGGCTGTGACCGAGGATGAATGGATCTATGACGAGGGATGATCGATTTTGTGACGTAGGCTTTCGCTCTGATTCATGACTTGCGTCAGGAATCTTAACCAGGGCAGTGACCGATCAACGTAGGAAGGCGACTCGTATCGGAGTGAGTCACATCGGGTCAGGCCACGGATCATTTGATCCACACCCCGATATAAACGGAGAAAATGGCCAGATGTCTAGTGGGAGTCTGAGACGTAGACGTCACAGACATGGGAGGCCTGCTAGGTGATTCGAGTGTCGTCACAAACACTACGTCATCGAGAGAATGTCGTCCTAGCCGTCTCCCGAGGCCCAACATCCCAAGGGGAATCCCACGTTGACGCGCTATCTCACCAGGGCAATCCCAGGCCATAAACACGACTTGCAGCCACTCTCCTAGTTATCGGGTTTGGACTGAAAATCAAACCGCTTTGGGGAAACACGCAGAATATACACATTACGACACTGAAAGGCGTTTGGGTCGTCCACCTTAGGCGGCCTTGGAGAGCTCGTAACTTCTGGGATGAGCCCCCAGTGAGTCCTCTTCCTGCATACAACCTCAGCAACAGGCCACTCGGTCAAGACATTCATCCGCGCAGTCAAGCTAACCCCTCATCATACCTAATTAGGCCTCCAGGTCACAGTCAACTCCAAAAATGGCAAGTTACGTCGAATAAAACATTATATTCATTCGAAATAATGGATTTCATTCATTATTGTAGTAAGAAAACCGCATAAAGCCACATTTCGGGCGTTGCGTTTGCCTATATCAATAGAGGTAAAATTCGACAAAAACGCTGAACATACTTCTAAAATGCTTCATCATTACTTGGAGCTAGACAATAGGGAATACAGTGAATGTTCAGGACTCATTCCAATCGATTCAGCGTCCAAAAGTAGGTGGAAAATAATACCCTACATGCCCACATTTGGGCCTATTTGGCTGAGATCGGGTTGAATCGTGAGGATCGACACTAGATTTCGAAAACTTCTCATTATCAGAAAATTGTCTAACACCGAAAATGGCTTGGGCGGAAAATTTGTATTTCAAAAAATTTATTTTCGAGATTTTCGGTGACCTAGGCGTGTGGGGTATTATTTTCGACTAACTTTTGGACGCTGAATCAAATGAGACGGGTCCCGGAACGATTGGCGCCCACCAGAAGAGGTTATGGGTCGAAATAAACATCTAACTACCCATTTCGAAAGGGGTTTTTCGAGATTTCTGGTACCTAGGCGTGTGGGGTACAATTTTCCATACATTTATACCTAATCTAGTCTCCATGATTCAGGTCGAGGAATGACCAATCCCTGTTAAAGAATGAATAATACAATTATATTTTCACCCCAGGGGTCAACTCCTCCTCTTGGCCGCCAGAATTTGACAGTTTGCGTTTTATGATGTCTTGATCAAAAACGCTGCAAATTCATCCACAATAGCTAATTATTCTTTGGAGTAAGATTAAGGGAAAACTTAGTGATAAGGGTATCGTACTCATTCCAATCGATTCACTTTAGTACAAAACCGTACATACCTAGTTCTGGGTCCTAGAGGTCGGTTCCCGACCGATTGGCGCCCACCAGAGGTGGTGGACACCTACCTACCTACTTCAAAAATGTGTTTTTGAGATTTATGGATTCTCCGGCGTATGGGCGTGATGTTAGACGCTGAATCAGTTGGAATGAGTCCTGGACACTTTACCCTCACTGTTTTCCCCATAATCTTGCCCCTAGGAATAATAAACCGTAGTGGATAATTTATAGTTTTTAACTTTCATTTCTTAACA
>CM034008.1:4040839-4113995 GCA_019603395.1 Cyrtorhinus lividipennis
GGCCAAGAGGAGGAGTTGACCCCTGGGGTGAAAATATAATTGTATTATTCAAAAAAATAATAAACCAATACTAGGGTATTTAAACAAAGTCGAGTGAATATGTGCCTAGGTATACTACTCACGGCATCGACAGTTTCGACATCATGTGGCCCGTTGGAGATGTCAAGCATAAGGGTCGCTTCATCCCTCTTGCCTTCTTCTGCTCCCAGCTGCTTTCCTTTCGTTGGGCCCCTATGTCCCACGAATTCCTTCAGCCCCCTCACCTCCTCCAACAGTCTGATCCGTTCAGAGGACGCTTCCTCCTTCCCGGATGCCACCTTCCATTCTTGATAATGGTTCTCAAATTTATTTATGAGGAAATTGATTCCTCTTCAAATTGCGAGGGGTGAACGTCTGCAATAACAATCTCACTTGAATTATTCAAATATTACAGGTTGGGAATCTCTACATAGGTACGCTATACGTGTGCGAAATCAAACAGTGCAGTCATATGCACCGAGGTGCAAACACCTTGGGAATTACAATCTTCAATTTCTCAGCGATTTCTTTCCACCTTGAACCATCCTCGAACGGGTTCTCGGCTAAGACCTGAGAGGGAGATAGAGGCAAGGTATATTCTATAATGAATATACTAGTTTTTGTGGTTAATTTTAGGGTCTTTTTGGTTGAAAACATGCATGACTACAATTTTTTCAGGTATTTAGAAGAAAACCAATTGCAGATAGATAATATCTATTGTAAATATTATTTACAAACGGTTTCAAGTTGCTTGAACAGTTAAGAATCTGTTTGAATCCCCAATTTATTCACTTTGTATGACTTAATAATTTTTCAGGTGGGTGGCGGATGCCTCCTTGGCTTTGCTATGTGGGTGGGATTCAGTGATGAATTGGACTGCATGCTCAGACTCCTACCCACTTCCTACCGCACCCACTCTTATACTATGTGGCTCTAGTATGTGCCATCACTGGCCCTGGAAGCCTGTAATACGTAAATGAGCACATCTGTGATACTAGGAGCTCACCACCTTTGTATTTAAATCGCCTCACTCCAGTTAGTAACATTTAGATGCAACAAATCCCCTATTAGGTAGCCACCCTTTCAAACTGTGGCAACTCATTCATTCTCTATCAGAATAAAACCTCGCTCAAATATATATCATCTTGTTGACTAATCGTCAGAAAAAAGGGTAGAATAGAAATATCTAAAATTTGAAAAAATCATATTTTATACAAAAACTTGAAACATCTTGGAAGCTTACAAGATCATCATCACTTCAGATTCTCCATAAAGTCTCTGGGGAAGTTAGGCTGTCGGTATGACACAGTCAAAAACATCAAATATACTCTAAAAAATTAACAAAAGTACCCCCGCAGGTACCTTTGTACACAAGTCTGACTAAAAATTGAACAGTGAAATTGCTGTTGACACTGGGGCAGCATTCAGAATAATAAAGTCAAAACATCAAATAAACTGTATAGAACGAAAATAAGGATAGCAAAATATATGCCAAAATTTACAATAAATTGAAAATACTCAGGAAACACAAAATTTGTTCATTTCAAACATTATTCCAGAATATCAAAAATATCTGATAAAACGCAGCATCGCCCATGTTTTCTACTCTTGGGCCGAGGTAGTCATTACGTTGCCGTCAGGTGCCAGCGCAGATCGCCTCAAGTACGGCGACTGCCTGGGGATGTTCGCCTATCCCAATAACCTGCAAATCTGCAGGGATCTCTGCTCCCATGCAGACGACTTCGGTGATATTCTCAACGTCATGCTGCGCGTCGTAAGAGTCTATTTGGGGCACGTCTGCCCTCAGATAGACTGCTTTATACCAATAGCCTAGGATAGCAAGGCATTCCAAGGGAATGCTGGGTTCATTGTTATCGCCTGGACGCATGTAATGGAAGCAGTCATTCCCAACCACCGTGACTGCTGCAGCATAAGTCTGAGTCGGAGGGCAGAGGCCGGCACGAGTAACAAAATCTGATTCATTGTCTCGCGCATTATGGCGGGGTTAAAGTACCGGCCATGGATCGACCACGTATACCTTATGTGGTCGCTCGCCAGGGTCTCATTTGTTCCGGGTATTACATCCCGGATTGAATCTTGCATTTTTGAGAAAAAAATCTTCTGTCACCGGGCCCCGTTTAGTGACTGCACTGAAGCTGGAAAATACGAGCTCAACATGGAGGTTTGGCCTCCTGCGTGAATATGCCAATGCATAGATTCAATTCATGCTGCTCACAAGGCTGAGCAGCGGTCTCAAGTTTGTATAGGTCTGGTCATTAAACGCCCCGAATATCACGTCCCATGCAAATGGATGTGCAGCATCGTCCATGTTTTCTACTCTTGGGCCGAGGTAGTCATTACCTTGCCGTCCGGTGCCAGCGCAGATCGCCTCAAGTTATGTGACTACCCAGGGATGCTCGTCTATCCCAATAACCTGCAAATCTGCAGGGATCTCTTCTCCCATCCGGACCTGGACATCTGGACCCTTGTAGGTACAGGGTGTAGGCTTCACCTAAGATCGTACTTATGATTTGACTGATGTTCGGTTCCTTCAGCCACCTCACCTCCTCCAACAGCCTGATCCGTTCAGAGGACGCTTCCTCCTTCCTGGACGACACTTTCCATACACGAAAATGGGTTTCAGATTTGTTGAATATAATCCTCTTCCTCAAATTGCGAGGGGTGAACGCCTGCAATAACAATCTCACTTGAATTATTCAAATATTACAGGTTTTGGAATCTCTACATAGGTACGCTATACGTGTGCAAAATCTAACAGTGCAGTCATGTGCACCGAGGTGCAAACACCTTGGGAATTACAATCTTCAATTTCTCAGCGATTTCTCTCCACCTTGAACCATCCTCGAACGGGATCTCGGCTAAGACCTGAGAGGGAGATAGAGGCAAGGTATATTCTATACTGAATGAAAGTTACATCACCCACCATCGGAAGCCCCATAATACTGATGACTGGTCAAACCGAATTTTAGTTTTTTATGGTACAAGGGTAATTAATTACCTCCTTCAACATCGTCGTCAGCGTCGAACTTGAAATAAAATATATACAAAATAATAAAATAAACTACATTTTGGCGACGAATGTAGTACTTCCAAGGTTCATCTTTGCTATAGGTGGGAAACTAAAATCTAGCAATTTGTTGAAGTACAGTTAGTTTGTGTTTCGGCGTTAGCCGATGCAGCTTCACCATCATCTGGCATATCGGTAATGTTACAAAACGCCAGACAATCAAACAAAGACTCACGATTCAGCAAAGATCGCCGTTTTCGTCTCGTAGGCATGAACAGTGGATCGGAATCACCATGGGAGGATGGGATCGCCGTTGTAACGTTAATGGTGATTCCGATAGCTACCTACGAATACACTACAGTGAGCCATACATTTTGATCACCAATTGACAACTTAGTGTGGAACTCAGGATTTCGGGTCCCACTTCTTTTTCCTCTGGCGAACCTCTTCAATCAACGCTTCGTTGAAGCTATCGGCATCCATAATATAACAAACAAAAATCGGGTGTGACAAAACAAGGGCGTGAATAATTCAAAACAAGGACGCGATCACGAATATTTGCACGCGATGAAAAATGGGAATTCAAACATCAATATGGCGTACATGAGAAGGGTCGAGCTGCGCTGAGACCCACTGCGCATGCGGTAATGCGGCAAATATCAAAATGATTTTGATGTATACAAACCGCTTCAAAAGTTCTTCCGTCGCTACAGACGCTTTCATCGCGTTAGTTTTGATTTTCAAATCAGTTTGTTTTTAGTTGCTTGAAGACTTGTCCGCCACCTTATCGAATGTTGTGTTATTATTTTGATGAGTGTGGTCGTGTTATACGTTTTTGGTGGTTGAAATGGAAACATTTGTTTCCGAAATTAAAAAACGGGAGGTTCTATGGAGCAAGAAGAGTCCTCAGTATAAAATTTGGCCTGGGATGTACCAACTGGTGTTCCAAGTTGTAACAAACCCATCATACGAGGAAGGAAGACTGGAAACAATTTTGGCTGCCAGCATTTCGTCGTCAACTTTATCGGATTTAATTGAATTAGGAAAAAATATTAGATAGGTAGGATTAGAAAATACGAGTATAATTACATTATGCAGTAGGTCAAGATCAATCATTTCTCGTGAAATACTGGCAGAACTTGTGTCATGATTGCCCAGTCGCTCCCACAGTTATTGTTCCTGCCCGGTTGGGTATTTCTTTGGTCAACTGATTCAAGCATTTGGAAAATTTGGAGGTCCCTGCTTGTCAATAATGATGTTGTGTAGCAATGCAATCGTCCTGGCCGTTCCAACTTCCGTCTCAATTGTTTTGAAAAGCAGTCAGAATTTCGCTGTGGTGATGTCAAATGCACATTCCACAGTCATTCGAGCCCTCGATAACTGGTAATTGAATTTCTTCTTTACCTCGTCGGATTAGGCTTGGTTCCACGGGAACGGCCTCATTAGGAAATTTCTTGGTGGAAATCCCTCATCACCCAAAAAAACGCTTGAATGGTGGAACTCCGAAGATATCTTTCGTCAGAGAGTTTTAAAATTTCCAGATTCCACCATTTTGGTGAAAGGACTGTGGGCAATGATAGAACCATCACTATCTTTTCCGTAGGAGCCAACATCGATCATGATAAATTAAATTTGTACTTTGCGTCGGTTACGGCCATCAGTACAATTGAATGGTACTGTTTATAATTAAAAAACATGCTTCCGGCTTTTGGGGGGCATTTGATCTCAATGTGCTTGCCGTCAATGCATCCCAGCGCGTGGGGGAATCCCCATTTTTTTTTTTTTTTTTTTTTTTTTGTAAAACTCGCGAGAAATGTCTTCCAATTGTTTCTTGCTATGGATCGGCATATGCTCTTCGACAAGAGCATTGACATTGACAACACAGAAGGCGCCATTTTGCGTTACTCGAAATTCGACGTTACTTTCAGATGAGGCCACTTCGAGGAGGCCCAGACAAATACTCTTCCAAGCTTGGGGGATCGATCCCAAAATACTGGCTGGCTTGGCTGCATTCAGACACGTGTGGCAGTTTGTGAGGAAGACGGCGACACGATACATGCCACCGATGTTCTGCAGCTGAAGTTTCTGGTTTTTTGAAAAATCAACGAACGCGAAGTGCTGCTCAACTTTCCCGAACCTCTATTCGACCGCCCCATCGAGGAAATGGCCCTGTTGAAGGCGAGAGTGTGAGGCAGGCGATTTGTAGCAGGGTATGGGGGAGTAATGGAGATGTCTGAGACAGAGTATGCTGGGTCCCCGTAAATGACGTAAGTCCGGCCTTGACGAACGCACAACCTGCAAACCTGCTCCTAAACACCACATCCTGTCCTAATTTCTGAAACAAAAACCATGATTTTTTTTTTTCAACCCTTTCAAATACAAGTAATTGGCATAATAGGCAAACTAGGCACAGTAATAGGCAAACATCCAAACTATCTCACCAGCGTCGTGCCTCCTTCCCTCGTAGGGCCCTTTTAGACTGCCAATGAGACCATCGGGAGTGAGGATCGACTGGTATTTACGGTTGTGGAACCTTTTGTGGCCAGAATAATATAATTGCTGCTCTTCTGTAGGGCGACACATTTTTCTGGCCGTTCCATCAATAAATGCCCGAACGTTGCTCAGAGGAGTTCCTTTAGCAGCCACTGCCTGTGGGCATAAATGAGATGATCAAATATTAAGAGGGAAGCTGCGATAGTCGTCTGACAACTGCCTGTTACTTCCCGCTATTAAATAAAACTGAATTGCTAAATCAGAGACAAAATTCGCTCCTTCCCCAAAAGTTGCTCCGACCTCACTAGTAATTCGAAGGAATTAATGGTTGCCATAATATGTATACCACAAAACCTCTCGCAGTTTTATGCAATGTCCATCGCAAGTATTATGCATTGAATTACTAGGTCCCTCGTTGAATCAGTTCTGCTGGTATGTCAAGGAGGAATTTGTATAACGTTCTTCTGATTATAGCTCAAACCCCGTTTGGTGATTCTCAAGCTGTTTATAAATTTGCAGCCAATTTTACCTGTTAATGCTACTGTTTCATTCCCGTGTACTGATATTTGAGGGAGGTGGAGTCTCTTTGAAGCCTAAAATGCTCGTTGAGTGAAATATGGTTCAGTTTTGGAAGAAGACGCTTGATCTCGGAGAAGGATAGTAATGAGTCTTGTTGGAAGACCTAACATTCAGTGACACTTAGCAGCCCTCTATCTTATGGACGAGTTTCGTAGTCTGGGAGCTCATGTGGAAGCACATGAAATTCCAGGTGGTCAACGTCCTGACTGGTCCACGAAACGCAAGCTAGCGGCTTGAGGAAACCCGTGAAATAGCCGGCCTCACAAGGAAAAGTTGTATGGCTTAGTTTAGTGCAGGTGGATCTCCTCGCCGTTGCTTTTCCGCCGCTGATGGGTCAAGTCATGCTGGTATTGCTGAAATCCGGCCACCCTCTCCCTCTCATTTTTTATATTAACGCTGCTGCATCAATGAGTCTTGTTTGAAGACCTAACATGCAGTACGCATAGCAGCAGCCCTCTTTCTTATGGACGAGTTTCGTAGTCTTAGAGCTCATGTGGAAGCACATGAAATTCCAGGTGGTCAACGTCCTGTCTGGCCCACGAAACGCAAGCTAGCGGCTTGAGAAAACCCGTGAACAAGCTGGCCTCACAAGGACAAGTTTTATGGCTTAGTTTAGTGCTGGTGGATCTCCTCGCCATTGCTTTTCCGCCGCTGATGGGTCAAGTCATGCTGGTATTGCTGAAATCCGGCCAATCTCTCCCTCTCCTTTATTTATTTTAACGCTGCTGCGTCAAGGTAATGTTCTACTCAGAAGACGCGATTCACATCGCAGACTGCTTTTGCTGACTCCACTTCCCTCATCATCCAAGATTTCCATTTGGGAGCCTTTCTTTTATCAACTGCCATCTAAAGATCGGATTTGATTGAGCCAAATCATCAAGTTCTATTACGTACCTCCTTCAGCAGCAGAAATGTACAAGAAGAGTTTTACTTTTCTTAGAAATGAATTGAACAAGGCCGATCTTTCTTCCGTGTAATAAAAACTAGCTAAAGAGCTCTTCAAGCCTTCAAAGCTAAACACAAAAAAACCAGATGAAAAACCATATTCTTCAATTTAATGTTTGAGGAGAACGTTTCCCAATTTTTGTACAGGTAGCAATTGCGTTCAAAACTTGCGTCTTCTAATATATCATTGATTACATTAGGATTCACAAAGTAATTGGGGTGTGGTGAGGGGGGGGGGGGGCATCTTTACATCCCATCAATGTCCTCATAGGATTTGATGGTCCTGACTTTCCTACCTTCCGTTCTCCTCACATGCACGACTAAGTATTTTACCCAGACAAGGAAAATACCATTTCCACGTGGAGGTTTGGGCGTCTGCGGGAGAATGCGAGAGCATAAATCATATTAATGTTGGTCGCAATTGTGAGGATCGGTCGCAAATTGCTGGATGTTTCGTCATTAAACACACCAAAAATTCCTGGCCAGTTGAGTGGACGAGACTCCTCATCCATTCCTTCCACTCATGCACCATGATCCTCATTCATTCCTGCCTCTTCAATCTCCTCCTCAGTAAAAGTCTGTTCGACAAATCGGTCTATTAATGGCATCATTCCGGACTTTGAAGTGCCTCATCCAGTTCAATAGTAGCCACCATTGCAAAATTGGACCTCCACATAGGAGGTTTTATGTTTTTTTTTTTTTTTGGTCGTCCTGTTCCTTCTTCTAATACTTACTTCATCAGAGCGGACGTTTTGTGGAGGTTCTGAAACTTCCTCTTCAGAATTAAGACCGAGGAAATCTTCTTCAGATGGTGATGACTGTTCGTTTTCCTGATAGGCGACCGTCTGTGAAGCAGCATTTTTTGACAAATCAAACTCAAGAAAATTGTCAAGTTCTTTTGCCTCTAGCGAATCACAATTTTGGTCAGATATTTGGAAGTCATACACCCTATCGAGAACTTTTACATCTCGAGAAGTTTCAACTTTCCTCGAGCTTGGGCGCCAAATTCGGTAGGCTTTTGAAAAATTGGAATATCCCACGAAAATACCCTCAACAGTCTTAGGGTGGAATTTGCTTGATCTTCGTCAATTCACCATGAAAACCTTGGAGCCGAAAATCTGAAGATGGCGGCCTGAAGGGATTTTCCCAGTCCATTGTTGATAAGGAGTTTCACCTTTAATGGATCTTGAAGGTTGGCCAAGTAGTTAGCCGTATTAATGGCTTCAGCCCAAAACGACAATGGGAGATGAGCATCAATGAGGAGACATCTGGCCTTTATCAACTTGTATATTTAAGAATGAGCTCTTCATCTTATGAATTATTATTTGAAAAAATAAAATCAAAAATAACTGAACAAGACACCCACATGAGGAAAAGTATCAGCGGAATGTGAATTTTGTCTGCACCACGACCACTTTTCACACTATCATGCACTTATTTAAATTCCACGCGGAAGGAGCCACAGAGACTGTGGATGTTTTCCCCAACGAAATCTTTATTGGCCTCTGAAAAACCGCGTTCTCTACAAAAATTTACCATCGTTTTAAGAGCACTATCACGAAGGTTCTTGTTTTTGTATTCATCGGACTTATTTTTCCACAAGCACAGGAAAGATTTAACGCACAACTTAAACGTATGGAACTGAAAAATCAAAAACAACTTGAGGTGGTTGTTGGCTCTCACCAGGCATGCCCGCTAAAACTGTTGGTTTTACGACCACTCCACGCGCCTGGGGATTGCGCGCGGGATTTCCCTTTACACGTACGTTCTTTCCTTCGCGCCAACTACTCCACTAAGGGAAAGCGCGGCCTCATATTTTTGGCTACTCAATCTTTCCCTCAGAATTGCGCGACGGTTTTACTCGCACGGTTTCCTTCCCGCTCCAGGACTGAGGGAAAGCGTGTATGTGTAAAGGCCGCTAGGGGCCATAGAGGGGCTGCTGGGGGGCTGTTGAACAGCATCTCTCGCAGACTGCAGGTCAGAGTCGAGTCCCCTGACGTTAGCGGCTCTCTGCACATCCTCTTCCGTTCGGTCGGAGCAGCAGTCGATCTTCGTTACGAGACTTCCGCCGGTTATGCCGCGAACGGACGGAGTGTACTTGATTATCGGCGTCCACGACTCGAAACATGTCGCGCCACTCGCGAGTTGGCGTTGGCGGTAGCGACGATGTCGAGCACGAGAATTTCCTCAAACTCGTTCCAGAAGAATACGGCGTGAGCGACTCGAGGCTCTTCTATCGAGGACCTGAGCAACCGAACGGCCGTTCCTCAAGCTGAAACTGCTCAATGGCCAAACGTAATCGCGAGTATGGTACTACAATTCATCAGCTTCGTTGGCCTCCTGCTGCCGGACTTAATCGGCTTCCCGCTCATTGCTACGGCGATTGTAATTAATGCATTCATCAATCTTACAACAGGCCCATATCCTCCTTGGTTAATGCCTTGCGGCTTGGCCTGTCCATGCCAGTTCTACTATCTCTCGTCATAACATGCGTATTAAAGATGTTCGACGCGATAACCTTCGAAAAGTTTCATTGAACAAGAAGAAAATCCCTCAAAAGCTGAAGAGTCCCAACACCAAGCTCGTAGAATTCGTTCGAGATGCTTGGAAGCTTCGTTGGTTTTCACAAGTTGGACGACGGTCGATATCTCACCAACAACCTCGAATTCACGTCCGATTTGCGCATTGTGCTGGTTGGGTTTTCGACATCAGAGTGGAAGTCATGTAATTTGTCTTTTTGACGTTTAGTGTGAGTTTATTATCTGTCAACCATTGATTCACAGACCGGAGGCTATTCTCCGCCAAGCTAAACGACTCATTCCAAGTGTGCGCAGCAGTAAAAGGACAGTGTCATCCGCGAATAGGGTCATTGATCCAGGAATGTCTACTGTTCTTTCCGTGAGTCGTAGTCATCAACATCGTCCACAAACATTTCCAGGAACGGAAGTGGATCAGAATCGTCATTTCGTCAAATCGCATGCCGGCAGTCAACAATTTCCCGCCTCTGTCCAAACTGTACTTGAGTTGATTTCAGAGCTTACGAAGAACATCATGAATTGACTTGAGCACAGATCAGCCCACTCATATAGGCCTCCCAACCGAACTTGTAACGTCAGCGAGCGACAGCAATCGTCAACTTCCGAAACCAAACAGCCACGAATTATCGAAGGAGGAGAAACGATAAGGAAACGTAGCCACCCGAAGTGCTCACCGGACTACCTGTGCTCTATTGCTACAAGTCAGAACTCAGAAAGCAAACACCCATACAAGAGCAAAGCAGGGATTCCTCTCTCCCGCGGCAGAACTTGGGAGTCCGTCGCCCTCGACCTCTACCGAAATAAGGCAACGGAACAATTGAACATTTCAAAAAGATGAACGAATTGTCCAGATGGATGAAAATTACCACTCTGTCAACTCCCATTCCGCCTATGTCCTCATATGTACTTACTTTTAACTGTCTTGATTACATTTTCGGTGAGAGCGAGAATTCAGAGGATCTACAGAATATGGCTTTGATCAGCCCACTTGAAACGTAACCTTCCAAAAAGTACTGATCCGGCAATGAAGCAAGAACAATTAGAAGAAAGAACAATTACTGAGTAGGTAGGTAGGGCAATGAGGGATGTACCCATTTGTCATCCAAGTTCAACATTGTCCCTAAATTACGTGTCAACTCTGAGATCAGAGAAGAATTATCCTCCCCCTCCACATATAAGGTCATGCCTGAGGTCATCCCCCATCTGTGGCGCGTATTTAGGAGGGGGCAGCGAAGATTTCTACAGCTGCTCCCCCCAAGTTACAAAGAACAATTCGAGCTCTTTGGATTGAGGAAATAATGACTTGGAAATCTGTGCTGAAGAGAAAAAGTTAACCAAATGCGGGAAAAACAGATTTGGGCAACACATGCAAACTATGTCAGGACCAATCAGTTTAGAATGCATGAAATTTTGAGTTGTGGTTGACGAGAAGTTGTGGTTCTTTCCCATCTGCAATGTTTTCATGTATTGTTCACAATGTTGAACTAGCTCATTGTCTCTTCATGTTTGCCCCGAATTGACGTGTCAACTCCGAGACATCATTATCCTCCCCCTCCATGGATAAGGTCCTCATTGAGACAGTCTCTACAGACTTGGATTTTAGATACCAGAGTCGCCATTCTATCGTGTTACAAATTGTAGGTGTATTTAGGAGGGGGAATAATTTTCCGGATATAAGAATTGGGGGACCAAAGTAGTCTATACACACGAGAGAAAATGAGCTGGGGCTAGATTTAGACCTACTACACAGATGAGGGCTAACCTTCCTGTTACACAAATTCAGTGTTCATGCACTTTTAAATTACTCACTGTGTGAATTTAGACATTTATTGAGTCACATAACTGGGCATAATCTGGCAGCTTCGTCGTCTCCATCGTATGGTTTTGAAGTTTTGGATGGTATGGCGGGAGTCATTGGCTTATCAGCTTGGTCTTGTTCCTTGTTCCTGTCAACTCCGAGACAGCATTATCCCCCCCCCCCCCCCTCCATGGATAAGGTCCTCATTGAGACAGTCTCTACAGACTTGGATTTAGATACCAGAGTCGCCATTCTATCGTGTTACAAATTGAAAGCCATCGATGTCACCAAATTATCGGTGTTCTTTTCTGAATTTCTTATACATGAAATGAACCAGTTCTTATTTACCTTTTGATTTATGTGGATAAAACTAGATTTGATCAATCAACACTTAGTCACTCGCACTATGTATATTCACCAAACGAGTTCACAAAACCAGAACGGAGTGGCGCCAAGCGTCAGAAAGAAGGAAAAAGCATGGTGGCCTCGCAGTGTTGACAACTGCGAGGGAACTTCATTAGTTTTTATCGGAATCCGGGCTTTTATGAGTGAAACCAAAAGATCGGATGACACAATATATTTACATACCTTCCAATGAAGTCAGATCTCAAACGAAACAGAATTGCTTTACATCGATTTGCACTGGGCGTCTTTCCACAATCGAGACTCCATTTTTGTACTGAGGAAAAGATCAGGCTGGCAGTGCGAAGCGACCATTGTGGAAGATTGAAATTCCGACAGTTTTATATAACAATATAAATTAGTATAAAATATTGTATATGAGAGAGTAGTATTTCTTCTGCATTATATTGACGCTTTAGCTTCTTTCAGGAAGGGTAGGTCATTTCTCAACAATGTAAGGGTATGACTAATTTAGTAGTTGATCCTACACACGCTAGGTAGGTGCAGGACCAATTGAGCTGTCCCGAGTGGTCAAATATTTAACGGATGTCGATGAAAATATCGATAGAAAACATCAATGTTCCAGAACATTTCACGAATGAAGAATTTCAATTTAGAGTTTCAAATAGCTTTCAAGAAGAAAAACCTAGGTATCTTCAAGAATAATTTTATTTCAAAAATTCTGGCCCCAGTACTTTTTATTTACTGATAAATTAAGCACGTAAAAACCGTTTAATTGGAATAATAAAAAGATACGAAAACACAACGGAGATGTCGAAGGGAATTATGAAAGAAGAAGCGAAAAATAGTAACAGACCGAAGCACGTAAAAACCGTTTAATTGGAATAATAAAAAGATGCGAAAACACAATGGAGATGTCGAAGGAAATGATGAAAGAAGAAGCGAAAAATAGTAACAGACCGAACCCATATTACCAACCTAGCAGGAGCTTTTGTGAGCGTAAATTTAAATTTCATCACCCTCCCTTGATTGCAAAAGCATATTACTGTTTTGCAGGATAATTCCACAATAGTTACAATAACAAAAATTTCTTACATGAGCAAAAGTTACCTCATGCTACATATTTATGTAATACAAGAATATTTACAATTTACTCTATACCAATTCCAACTGAGCAAAACAAATGTTTTTCTTTAGAGACACCTTTTGTCAAAAAATCTGCCAACATTTCTTTTGTTGGAATATATGTTGAACAAATTTGGCCAGAACAAACTTTGTCCCTAAAAAAATGGTTTTTATATCAATGTGTTTGCTTCTTTTAGTATTATGAGGATTTCCTGACATTTCAATTGCACTTTGGTTATCACAGTGCATAATGGGAATACCTTTACTTGGAATCAAATGTTCAAAACCCTTCAATTTCCCAATAAGTTCCTCTAATAGGCTGCGCAAGTAAAGCAACTCTTTCGCATCTTCAGAAAGGGCCATATACTCAGCCTCTGTTGAGGACAAGGCCACCAAACGTTGCTTTCTGCTTTCCCAAGCAATAGCAGAACCACCAAGAAGTGCCACAAATCCGGAGTAGGATTTACGATGAGTTAGATGGTTGCCCCAGTCAGCATCAACAAATGATTTTAAGCTTTTCTTTGATACAGAAAATTCGATGCCAGAACCAGATGTTCCCTTCAAATAGCGTAAGACACGTTTAGCCGCCAGCCAATGAGAATGATCGTGGCAGTTATTAACCCTTTCAATACCGATTTATTTCTACTGGCCCAAAAAAATTCAAATTTGGCACACACTTTCGGTCTAATTAAAGTTTTTGCCAAATTTAATCAAAATCGGTTCAGCCGATCAGAAGTTACGGCCTGTGCCATATATGGCACATTGGTAAGCATAAGTGCACATTGCATTTTTCACACGAAACGTCTGACTTGAAGGCACAACCTTCGAATTTGCACCTAATTCTCTTCTTCTCGTCAGAAAATTTGGGAAAATGTCCTACTTGGTCCAACCGAATCAGCTGCGATGGTCTTTTTTCGACTTCACGATTCCTCAGGCAGTAGCACAGGCTCTATTTGCGGAGACGCCGACGGCCTTCCTTTTTTCTTGGGGTGTACAGGCTCTTCATCCGCAGCAATTCGTCCGCTAGGGTCATTCGAAATTGCAAGAGATCCATTATTTTTTTGGGGTTCAGGCCTAGTCTCTTGGCATCGCGTTTATATTCGAGATGGGCGTTGGTTACAGCCATGTCCATGGCGTGAGTGACCATTCTCAGGGTCCACTTCCTCGATCTGATAAACGATCGGTACAGGCTTATCAGCTGGTCGAATAGGTCGACGCCTCCCATGGCCTTATTGTTCAGTTCAGTTCAGTTCAAAAGACCTTTATTTGTCAAAATGACATAAGGCTGAGTTGACAGCGAATATTGGTTCTTATGTACATATCTGTAATAATACGTAATCTATAAAGTAATCTGGTAATAATTTACAATTTGATTGTGAGGCCTACACTTTGCATACGGAGTGAGAACACGGAATGACGCTGGAAGATAATTATTGTACTCCTCATTAATTGGAAAATAAAAATAAAACAGAAAATCATTCATGACTAGAGAAAAAGGAACAGGATACTTGCTAGTCGAAAAGGCATAACATTCTGGTGTTTAGGACATCATTTACGAAATTAAAAGTCTTTATGTCGAGTTCATTTGGATTGCGGATGATTGGTATGGCAAATTCGGGGTGGAGGAGTGGAGGAGGTCTGTGCGATTTATATAGTAGGCAGCTGAAGAGGACATGGAAGAGGGTCTGATCTTGGCGGAGGGTGCAGTCTGGGCACGTTTCCTTTGGAGACAATTTGAAGCGACGATTTTTCCAATCTTTAATGCTGCGCTGTAGTGCCCCATCATCCTTATTTGCGCGAGGAGCCTTTTCTGGCTGAAAGGGGCCTGTAGGCATATGATCCTCTTATATGTCTTCCACCGTCCTCATTGATACCGTTTCTGTAGACTCCAAACGAGGTAATGAAGGTTGCTCCTCTACGTCATCCAAATTCATGTTTGCCGCGAAATGACGTGCCAACTCCAAGGCATCAGAAGAATTATCTTCCTCCTCAATGGCAAACGTTCTCATTGACACGGTTCCGTCGGACTTCGTGCATGGCAATGAACGATCCTCCTCTTAGTCTCCCACCGTCCTCATTGAGACAGTGTCTGGGGTATGTATGTCTGTTGTGTCGGACTTTGAGGGCTGCAAAAGATGATCCTCTTATATGTCTTCCACCGTCCTCATTGATACCGTTTCTGTAGACTCCAAACGAGGTAATGAAGGATCCTCCTCATAGTCTCCCACCGTCCTCATTGAGACAGTCTCAGGGGTATGTAGGCTGGGAAGCGAGGTTGATGAGGTTCCTTCAGACTGCGAGTCTGCAATGCCTTTATGCCTGTAATACAGTCGGTCATCCAAATCCGACTTCGTCTTTGATTTGCGTCTCAACTTTGAGACCTTAGAGGAATCATCTTCCTTCTCAAAGACCAACCTTCCCAATGACACATCCTCCTCTGAATCGCCCACCGTCCTCATTGAAACAGTCTCAGGGGTATGTAGGCTGGGAAGGCCAGGGCACCGGGGAACAGGAAAAACCTGCAACATTAGATTAATTCGCCGGTTAAGATTTCTGCGCACTTTTTGTCCGCGAATCTCCTGGACCTGAGATTGCTCAATGCTTTCTCTAATTGAGGTGGACTTGGCGAATTGACACATGAAAGCGCCACAATCGTTCTTGTTGTGTTGTTGCGGTGTATTTTTTGGAATAATGTAGTTCCATTTGGCCAGATCTAATGGGGTTCTTGAGTGTATGTATTTTTTCGAGGAGGGTCGAGATACTATATTATCTTCGGACAGGAGGTTTCACATAATCACGATTGAACTTCAGTAAGTTCCTTTAATCGTAGAATTATGTTTCAGCCATCCTGTCCTCGATATAGTGAATAGAGGTAGATGTTTAAAGAAGTTCATGAGCAGTCCATTCAAGTTTGAAAGTACACAAAGAACAGCTAGAGTCCATACCAAAGAAGCAATTATTTCAAGGTAATAGTATTTTGCTGAGTCAAAACCTCAAATTATTAACAAGTAAACACTTGAATCATCAGATTACTAGAACTCACCGGGTTTCAGAAGCTCTTGAAGCAATAAATGCGGATATTTAGATTTAGATTCTTTTATTCAGATTTAAGAAAATCACACAGAACAAAAACGAGACGCACACGCTTGAGACAGGCGGATGAATCTTTTGTAAGAGAGAAAAAGACACTAATAGTAACTCACAGCCATCAGAATAGGTAGTTCCCACTTCGGACTAATTCAGAAGGCATGAGGCATTAAGTGGTGACAAGCTACCTCGCGATATTAATTGTGAAATAGTCCATAAAAAATATGTGTTATACCACTATTAGGTACAACACATATATTCATCACTAGATCGCACAATTTTAAAAGACTTGGTAATAGTTACTATCTTTGGGCTTCTTCGCATCCAGCGACAAGTCAACTTTCATGGCATCACTAGAAGATAGTAGGTAGTGGAGTGGGCACTAGTATTTTAACATATTTGAACACACATGTAATGTTCGAACATCAGGAGCAAGAAGCATTCCCGAGAAATACGAACTCTGCCATGCTGGCCGGTTTGCACAACGGGCGATTATAAAATTTGGCCAATGTGGCTGTCATTAGATATCATCCAGCCGATTATAGAACTGTGCGATGAATGCACGGTTTCTGGCTGCAGCTGAAGTAAGCTCATGCCACGTACAAAGAGCCGAAGAAGCCGATTCTTGCTGCAAGCAAGACATCCTTTATTCAACGACTGAGAAGAGAGCCAGTCCAAAGGACTGTTTGGAAACCGAACTGAAAGCGCGGTTGTGCATACTAAGGTTTTTCCGCAATCGAAAGGGCGCATGTTTTTTCTCCAACCTTGGTAGTGGTCAACTTAGGTTGGCACTCACGGATCTGGATATGTAGGGTTATATAAAATATTCAGGTATGGTCATCCTTGTGCAGGATGCGTTTTTTAGTCTACGTAGTTGACACTACAATTTTCATCCTGTTTCATCCCGGAGGATGTCTGGGAATTTTTGAGAGAGAATACTAGAGCGAGAAGTAGCACTAGTCTTCTAAAAACAAATTTAAGAGCATCCTGTTTTCGAGCAAAACCTGTAAGGGAAAAACTGATTAAAGGTCCCAAGTACAGTCGTACTTGGGTTTGGGTGGACGAAATTTTTAGATCCCTCTTGTCAACTGTTGGGAATTTGGCCTTATCAATGATAAGGCTCCTATGAGTGTTGAACGAATCAATGAACTGAATAAATTTCCAGCTAAGTGTTGAGGAATGTTAGGACCTTCGATGTGTCTACTTTTAAAACTGAGATTTTTGGGGACAAGCATCACCACTTCCGTAGCGATGCGTCATATTGTTGGGGAGTAACAGGTGACCGGGACTGAATGATGGAATCAACAGCGCGGTCGGTCAACACCTTCCTCAGGTGAGCTCGCCAGATAATGTAGCAACCATCAGGGTATGAGGTCCTTCGATAGTGGGTGGTTCAGCTGATTCATGAAGGTGGACGTCAAAAGATTATCCTGGGGACCAACTTAACCATTAAGCATTATGAGACGCAAAGGCGCATGAACTTATCGCTGACAGAGAGGAACCCATCTCAAGCATCCACTTTCCAGGTTCCTGTATCTTTGACTCAAGAGACGTATGTCTCAAATTTCGCATTGATGCTTGAAGCAAACAATTCAACATCAGGGTTGCCATGCTTAGCAACTATCGAACTGAAACATTTTCATTTAGAGGCCATTCATTCTCTGGATGTAGGATTCGTGAGGCCTCGTCTGCCTCTCTATAAAACAACAAAGGCACACAAAAATTTGGAACGGAGATTGTGAAGAAAGAGCTTATAATAATGGTTTATATGGTCAACAGCAAATACGAGTAACAGCCCAAATTTCGATTAAATTTATTGCTTAGAACATTCGCTTCTTTTTCATTGACAAGAACTATCAGTCAGTCTTCTCTTTAATTTTGAACTAGGAACTAAATAAATCACTAGAATTATTAACTGAGAACAGTATTACTGCAAGAGAGAAAAAAATAGGTAGGTACCGATAAGTGTGAATCAACAAGAAGGCAGAGCTCGATGCGTTCTGAAAGCGTTTTATTGATATTAAAAACAACAAATCAAATGAACAGTAATTAAATATAGATAATCGGGAATACATCGAGAAGAATTACCTGAAAGCGAATCGAGAACGAATATGCCTTTAGCAGTCGCAGGTTCACACTGCTCGGACGGAGAGATGACACGAGGAACAAATGATTGTTTATAATAGGTCAGAGTCGAGCAAAGATATGGACTGCGGGGCGTTTATAAAACGGGGTTTTATATCCCACCACTCCCGGAGACTTGACAGAACAATTTTGAGAACTATCTTGAAATGTTTACATTTCTATCGACTAAATATATAATGGAAAATTCAGGTAAAACGAACAAAATTTCCAAGATTTCTTATCTAATAACCAAATCTTCAAAAATTTCAGATATCCCCAAAATCAGCCTTGAAGAAAAAAAAATTGAGACTAATCTTCTAATTTTCCTTCCAGTCTTTTCAAGTAGAAAAATATACCTATTCGTTGGAGTTTGTATGAAAATGTATGAAGCAATTCGTTTTCCCATTCAAGCAAAGTCGCATTTCATTGCATTTGCTGCAGGCCCACACAGTTTGGCCTGAACGGCAATTCCGGCATCTCCCTTTTGATGCTGAAACCGAGAAATTACCAATCTGGTCGTATCTCACTTCGTCGGACGGGCGTGTCTCAGGGGTCTACAAGTGTCCACAAGTTTTGTGGTGAAGAACATGAGGAAATAAGAGCAGGATTCTTCCGAGATTAGTCACGCCGAGGTTTCTGATCTGGCAAAGTGACTCCTTTCGTGAACGCTCTTTTTTCCATCGAAAATTCGACTTCTTCTGCGCAGGGCTGTTTCCCCTTTGCGGAGTTTCTCTTCTGATTTGAGTAGGAAAGAGCGCGTCGTACAGGTGGTTGCGATGTTGATGGTTGACTCGTGTTGAGATCAGAGGTAGAGGGTTGCCGAATTTGTCGGGAAGATGGGGGGGTGTGGTTGCCCGAGCTTTGCGAACGTTCTTTTCCCTAGACCTAGTCACTGTTTTTGTGCTAGAAGGAGCGACGATTCCAGCTTCACCTGGTCCTTCAAATTCACAGTCGTTGGGGTGATGCTCTTCTGTTTCGAATTGAATATCCTCCAACTCAAACACTAAATCTTCTTGTACGCATGCCTTCATTTCCGCACCCTCCGGTTCAACATGGTCCTCTTCAGCAGGTGTATCCATTTTGACATCATGAATGTCCTTTTCTACAGCGACATCGTCAAAATCTCCATATTCTCGCAGCAAGTCCTCAACACCTTCAAAGCACTTCGCCAGTTTCCGCTCAAGCTCTTTATCGCTCACGTCAGCTTCATCATCGTGTGATTCCTCTCCATCCGACAAAATTCCCTTCCCTTCTTTGGTACTAGTGAGGCAATGAATTTTCCTCGATTGGTAATTATGAGCTTCTCGCCCTGAGCCTGAAACGAAAATGTTGAAAAGAAAACTTCAGAACAAGAAAAATAATCGTAACCGCAAGCCCAAGAGAGCACCCTCTCTTCTCCCGGAGTATCTTTTTGGAAACAAAACCCTGTGTGGACCAGAGCCCACCGTGTCCCCCCATAGCCCAATGTATCCAAAAAGATACCACTGAAAAACCCCTATTTTCCCCAAATAAAAACTCATATCTAGTAAAGATTTTGATATCAGTAGAATCTTGAATACTTTTGGCACAAAATTCAAAAGAAATATCACTCAAAACTATGGGCAATAATATTTGACAAAATATGAAACTACTTACCTTCGAAGGAACATGCTCATGTTGGAGATCGGTATGGTTTATCTTCTCATATTATCAACTCTGTTGCCGTTTCAACACTTTTTTTTCTTCTTTCAATGTCTTGAAATGTCATTTTAGCCAACCGAACACGGTTTGAGGCTCTAATAATAATTTGCAGTGGTGTAAAAATTCATCAAAGTTCGTCTTCCAAAAAGATACGTTGGGTCATTAGTTGACGTAGGTGTTGAAGATGGTGCTCGAAGGTTTTTGAAAAGATCAAGTCCATGTAGCATATTAAAAATTCGTTTAAGTTGTTTCTCCTCAAGATGTTATTTAATATTCGCTGAAATATAGCTGGGGAGGTCTTCAAGCCAAATGGGAGGGATTTCCAATGCCAGTGCCCCTCCTGTGTCACAAAAGCGGTTTTATATCGATCATTTATTCGTATTGGTATGGACCAGAACGCTGAATTTATGTCCAGCGCCGTGAACCATTGGCAGCCTCTTGTAATCAATTCTTCAATCCGAGGAAACGGCTGTGGTTCTGGAACCACTAATCTGTTTAATTCCCGAAAATCCTCTCTTTTGTAGGCAAGAGTGACCGGTGCGGCAAACGGCGAAGTAGATTCTTCAATGAGATCCGCTTTTAGTAATTGAGTTACTTGCGTTACTTGAGTTACTTAAAGACACATTCAACGAGAGCGAACATTAGGAAAATTACAATTTGGAAAACGTAACCAGGGAACGATGAGCGCACTTCCTTTTCCCTTTTGACTACGCCTAGACACATCATGGCGAACATCGTTTATTTTCTAATTCAACAAGATTCATTTTCAGGCTTAGAATAAAGCCATGTAATAAACTATTCTCTTGAATCGAACTTCTTTCAATCTCTTATTATGGCGGAGAATTTGAATCACCCGAATATCCTTCCTCGACAGTTTTATATCCATGAGCAAGTGGAAATCTTTTTATATGGGCTTCGTAACCTTGTATTCTGCCAACATCATATTTGGTTTTTGCGAATATTGTCGTGAATTCGTTTATCAAGTTCTCTATCTCTCTTCTTCGTGGTGCCTTAAGGTGGTCCAAATTTGCCTCGAAGGTATTCACGTCAATTCCCTCATTGTAATTAATGTTCATGTCTCGGGCGCCGCCAGAATCCTGAGTAGGGCGTTTCGAATTTGTTTGAGGTATGCAGTCAGATAGTGTGGTACATTCGGTGTATTTGCAGGATGATTTGGAAGTGCTCGCCGTATCATCTCCTTCTTCAATTGAATCCTCATTTTCTCCGCTGATCTTGGAGATATGCTTGGTGTTTCCCTTCTAAACCTTCTAGAAACTGTTTCGATTCGAACATTCGTAACAATCACAGATTCAGCCACTGCAGCTGGATCGGAGCCTCGGTTGGTTATCATGTGTCTCCGTGTGGTTATGACCCTCTCCGTTACATCACAAACCACATAAGAGGGACAGCCTTGAGATGAAGATGCCGGCTTGGGGATCTTCTCTTGCCTTGTCCTGTGACGTGTTACCACATTAATTATGCCTTCCCTATTGCCTTTAATAAAATGTTTATTCAACCAAAATGAATTAAAATAAACTCTAGGAAGCATTATTCAATTGGTATTGCTCAGGGATCAGTGGTTACTTGGTCTCAGCTCTCTTCCTCTTCCTCTTCAGGTCTTGGGCAATCACAGATTCAGCCACTGCAGCTGGATCGGAGCCTCGGTTGGTTATCATGTGTCTCCGTGTGGTTATGACCCTCGTAATTGAGTTACTTGCCTTTCAATCTCTTCTTGATCTGGGATGCTGCAGCGATACGGTTTCTTTGAAACGAATTTATGTTCCGTAAATTTTATATGGGCTTCGTAACCTTGTATTCTGCCAACATCATATTTGGTTTTTGCGAATATTGTCGTGAATTCGTTTATCAAGTTCTCTATCTCTCTTCTTCGTGGTGCCTTAAGGTGGTCCAAATTTGCCTCGAAGGTATTCACGTCAATTCCCTCATTGTAATTAATGTTCATCATGTCTCGGGCGCCGCCAGAATCCTGAGTAGGGCGTTTCGAATTTGTTTGAGGTATGCAGTCAGATAGTGTGGTACATTCGGTGTATTTGCAGGATGATTTGGAAGTGCTCGCCGTATCATCTCCTTCTTCAATTGAATCCTCATTTTCTCCGCTGATCTTGGAGATATGCTTGGTGTTTCCCTTCTAAACCTTCTAGAAACTGTTTCGATTCGAACATTCGTAACAATCACAGATTCAGCCACTGCAGCTGGATCGGAGCCTCGGTTGGTTATCATGTGTCTCCGTGTGGTTATGACCCTCTCCGTTACATCACAAACCACATAAGAGGGACAGCCTTGAGATGAAGATGCCGGCTTGGGGATCTTCTCTTGCCTTGTCCTGTGACGTGTTACCACATTAATTATGCCTTCCCTATTGCCTTTAATAAAATGTTTATTCAACCAAAATGAATTAAAATAAACTCTAGGAAGCATTATTCAATTGGTATTGCTCAGGGATCAGTGGTTACTTGGTCTCAGCTCTCTTCCTCTTCCTCTTCAGGTCTTGGGCAATCACAGATTCAGCCACTGCAGCTGGATCGGAGCCTCGGTTGGTTATCATGTGTCTCCGTGTGGTTATGACCCTCGTAATTGAGTTACTTGCCTTTCAATCTCTTCTTGATCTGGGATGCCTGCAGCGATACGGTTTCTTTGAAACGAATTTATGTTCCGTAAATTTTATATGGGCTTCGTAACCTTGTATTCTGCCAACATCATATTTGGTTTTTGCGAATATTGTCGTGAATTCGTTTATCAAGTTCTCTATCTCTCTTCTTCGTGGTGCCTTAAGGTGGTCCAAATTTGCCTCGAAGGTATTCACGTCAATTCCCTCATTGTAATTAATGTTCATCATGTCTCGGGCGCCGCCAGAATCCTGAGTAGGGCGTTTCGAATTTGTTTGAGGTATGCAGTCAGATAGTGTGGTACATTCGGTGTATTTAGCAGGATGATTTGGAAGTGCTCGCCGTATCATCTCCTTCTTCAATTGAATCCTCATTTTCTCTGCTGATCTTGGAGATATGCTTGGTGTTTCCCTTCTAAACCTTCTAGAAACTGTTTCGATTCGAACATTCGTAACAATCACAGATTCAGCCACTGCAGCTGGATCGGAGCCTCGGTTGGTTATCATGTGTCTCCGTGTGGTTATGACCCTCTCCGTTACATCACAAACCACATAAGAGGGACAGCCTTGAGATGAAGATGCCGGCTTGGGGATCTTCTCTTGCCTTGTCCTGTGACGTGTTACCACATTAATTATGCCTTCCCTATTGCCTTTAATAAAATGTTTATTCAACCAAAATGAATTAAAATAAACTCTAGGAAGCATTATTCAATTGGTATTGCTCAGGGATCAGTGGTTACTTGGTCTCAGCTCTCTTCCTCTTCCTCTTCAGGTCTTGGGCAATCACAGATTCAGCCACTGCAGCTGGATCGGAGCCTCGGTTGGTTATCATGTGTCTCCGTGTGGTTATGACCCTCGTAATTGAGTTACTTGCCTTTCAATCTCTTCTTGATCTGGGATGCCTGCAGCGATACGGTTTCTTTGAAACGAATTTATGTTCCGTAAATTTTATATGGGCTTCGTAACCTTGTATTCTGCCAACATCATATTTGGTTTTTGCGAATATTGTCGTGAATTCGTTTATCAAGTTCTCTATCTCTCTTCTTCGTGGTGCCTTAAGGTGGTCCAAATTTGCCTCGAAGGTATTCACGTCAATTCCCTCATTGTAATTAATGTTCATCATGTCTCGGGCGCCGCCAGAATCCTGAGTAGGGCGTTTCGAATTTGTTTGAGGTATGCAGTCAGATAGTGTGGTACATTCGGTGTATTTGCAGGATGATTTGGAAGTGCTCGCCGTATCATCTCCTTCTTCAATTGAATCCTCATTTTCTCTGCTGATCTTGGAGATATGCTTGGTGTTTCCCTTCTAAACCTTCTAGAAACTGTTTCGATTCGAACATTCGTAACAATCACAGATTCAGCCACTGCAGCTGGATCGGAGCCTCGGTTGGTTATCATGTGTCTCCGTGTGGTTATGACCCTCTCCGTTACATCACAAACCACATAAGAGGGACAGCCTTGAGATGAAGATGCCGGCTTGGGGATCTTCTCTTGCCTTGTCCTGTGACGTGTTACCACATTAATTATGCCTTCCCTATTGCCTTTAATAAAATGTTTATTCAACCAAAATGAATTAAAATAAACTCTAGGAAGCATTATTCAATTGGTATTGCTCAGGGATCAGTGGTTACTTGGTCTCAGCTCTCTTCCTCTTCCTCTTCAGGTCTTGGGCAATCACAGATTCAGCCACTGCAGCTGGATCGGAGCCTCGGTTGGTTATCATGTGTCTCCGTGTGGTTATGACCCTCGTAATTGAGTTACTTGCCTTTCAATCTCTTCTTGATCTGGGATGCTGCAGCGATACGGTTTCTTTGAAACGAATTTATGTTCCGTAAATTTTATATGGGCTTCGTAACCTTGTATTCTGCCAACATCATATTTGGTTTTTGCGAATATTGTCGTGAATTCGTTTATCAAGTTCTCTATCTCTCTTCTTCGTGGTGCCTTAAGGTGGTCCAAATTTGCCTCGAAGGTATTCACGTCAATTCCCTTATTGTAATTAATGTTCATCATGTCTCGGGCGCCAGCCAGAATCCTGAGTAGGGCGTTTCGAATTTGTTTGAGGTATGCAGTCAGATAGTGTGGTACATTCGGTGTATTAGCAGGATGATTTGAATTTAAGGTTATATTCCTGCCATTGTAGCCTCTGCGAATCCTGCCAGAATCTGTTGTCCACCCAAGCCTAACGCACCTTGAACTTGCAAGGAAGAAAAAAGACAACTGTTTTTTGATATGAATTCTACGAAATTGAGACATTAGGATCTATAAAAACAATAAGAATTCCACCACTGCTCAACCAGTTGATCTTCTACTCGACTGCTTGGGGTCGAAGGTGTGTTCGGCCACTGAACTCCTGCGGTCCGGCCGCGATTTGAGTCTGTTGAGCTCTCAGTACACCATCAACTGCTGGACATAGAATAGTTTTTCCTCGATTTCTCGTGTTTTCTCCTGGGCCCAAAGTTTGCGCAAGTTTTCCTTTGGGCCCACCCCTCAGCCAATCGTTTGGTTCTAGGCGTCCCCAAAATTGCTCCAGACTCTTGGAGGGGGTTCGAAAGAGGATTTTATTCGGTGAAGTAAGCAGTGGTGGGATCTTGAAATATCCAATCGCTCGATGGGCGGTGTCTTCCCATCTGCTGACTCGCCGGACACGTGGAGCTTTTGCGAGCGCCTCAAATTCCGAAATGTTGCGGATTTCTCCGCGCTCGAGTTTTCTCTCCCGGCCCGTGAGAAAATGCTTTGCTGGTGATCCTGCGGCGACGGATGTCTGGGTTTCGAGTTTCCCAAGGGTGTCGTCTCCTCGCTGTTGTCGGGTCTGAGCGTACGACTTCAAATTGTACGGTTTTAAGTCGTACAGAAGTGCTCGCCGTATCATCTCCTTCTTCAATTGAATCCTCATTTCTCTGCTGATCTTGGAGATATGCTTGGTGTTTCCCTTCTAAACCTTCTAGAAACTGTTTCGATTCGAACATTCGTAACAATCACAGATTCAGCCACTGCAGCTGGATCGGAGCCTCGGTTGGTTATCATGTGTCTCCGTGTGGTTATGACCCTCTCCGTTACATCACAAACCACATAAGAGGGACAGCCTTGAGATGAAGATGCCGGCTTGGGGATCTTATCTTGCCTTGTCCTGAGATGTGTTACCACATTAATTATGCCTTCCCTATTGCCTTTAATAAAATGTTTATTCAACCAAAATGAATTAAAATAAACTCTAGGAAGCATTATTCAATTGGTATTGCTCAGGGATCAGTGGTTACTTGGTCTCAGCTCTCTTCCTCTTCCTCTTCAGGTCTTGGGCAATCACAGATTCAGCCACTGCAGCTGGATCGGAGCCTCGGTTGGTTATCATGTGTCTCCGTGTGGTTATGACCCTCGTAATTGAGTTACTTGCCTTTCAATCTCTTCTTGATCTGGGATGCTGCAGCGATACGGTTTCTTTGAAACGAATTTATGTTCCGTAAATTTTATATGGGCTTCGTAACCTTGTATTCTGCCAACATCATATTTGGTTTTTGCGAATATTGTCGTGAATTCGTTTATCAAGTTCTCTATCTCTCTTCTTCGTGGTGCCTTAAGGTGGTCCAAATTTGCCTCGAAGGTATTCACGTCAATTCCCTCATTGTAATTAATGTTCATCATGTCTCGGGCGCCGCCAGAATCCTGAGTAGGGCGTTTCGAATTTGTTTGAGGTATGCAGTCAGATAGTGTGGTACATTCGGTGTATTTGCAGGATGATTTGGAAGTTGTAAGAGTTATATTCCTGCCAGTTTTAGCCTCTAAGCGGACATCACTGCCAGGAATCTGTTTGTCCACCCAATGCCTAGACGCAACCTTTGAACTTGCAAGGAAGGAGAAAAAGAACAACTGTTTTTTGAGTAGGTAATTAATATTCTACGAAATTGAGGACAATTAGGATCTATAAAATAACAAAATGAATTCCTACCTATCTGCTCAACCAGATTGATCTTTCCTACCTCGACTGTTCTTTTGGAAGGTCGGAGAGGGTGTGTTCCGGGCCGGACTTGAACTCCTGCGGTCCGGCTCGCGATTCTAGAGGTCTGTTGGCTCTCGAAGTACACACTTCACCTGCTGGACATAGAATAGTTTTTTCCTCGATTTCTCGTGTTTTCTCCTGGGCCCAAAGTTTGCGCAAGTTTTCCTTTGGGCCCACCCCTCAGCCAATCGTTTGGTTCTAGGCGTCCCCAAAATTGCTCCAGACTCTTGGAGGGGGTTCGAAAGAGGATTTTATTCGGTGAAGTAAGCAGTGGTGGGATCTTGAAATATCCAATCGCTCGATGGGCGGTGTCTTCCCATCTGCTGACTCGCCGGACACGTGGAGCTTTTGCGAGCGCCTCAAATTCCGAAATGTTGCGGATTTCTCCGCGCTCGAGTTTTCTCCCGGCCCGTGAGAAAATGCTTTGCTGGTGATCCTGCGGCGACGGATGTCTGGGTTTCGAGTTTCCCAAGGGTGTCGTCTCCTCGCTGTTGTCGGGTCTGAGCGTACGACTTCAAATTGTACGGTTTTTAAGTCGTACAGAAGTGCTCGCCGTATCATCTCCTTCTTCAATTGAATCCTCATTTTCTCTGCTGATCTTGGAGATATGCTTGGTGTTTCCCTTCTAAACCTTCTAGAAACTGTTTCGATTCGAACATTCGTAACAATCACAGATTCAGCCACTGCAGCTGGATCGGAGCCTCGGTTGGTTATCATGTGTCTCCGTGTGGTTATGACCCTCTCCGTTACATCACAAACCACATAAGAGGGACAGCCTTGAGATGAAGATGCCGGCTTGGGGATCTTATCTTGCCTTGGACTGAGATGTGTTACCACATTAATTATGCCTTCCCTATTGCCTTTAATAAAATGTTTATTCAACCAAAATGAATTAAAATAAACTCTAGGAAGCATTATTCAATTGGTATTGCTCAGGGATCAGTGGTTACTTGGTCTCAGCTCTCTTCCTCTTCCTCTTCAGGTCTTGGGCAATCACAGATTCAGCCACTGCAGCTGGATCGGAGCCTCGGTTGGTTATCATGTGTCTCCGTGTGGTTATGACCCTCGTAATTGAGTTACTTGCCTTTCAATCTCTTCTTGATCTGGGATGCTGCAGCGATACGGTTTCTTTGAAACGAATTTATGTTCCGTAAATTTTATATGGGCTTCGTAACCTTGTATTCTGCCAACATCATATTTGGTTTTTGCGAATATTGTCGTGAATTCGTTTATCAAGTTCTCTATCTCTCTTCTTCGTGGTGCCTTAAGGTGGTCCAAATTTGCCTCGAAGGTATTCACGTCAATTCCCTCATTGTAATTAATGTTCATCATGTCTCGGGCGCCGCCAGAATCCTGAGTAGGGCGTTTCGAATTTGTTTGAGGTATGCAGTCAGATAGTGTGGTACATTCGGTGTATTTGCAGGATGATTTGGAAGTTGTAAGAGTTATATTCCTGCCAGTTTTAGCCTCTAAGCGGACATCACTGCCAGGAATCTGTTTGTCCACCCAATGCCTAGACGCAACCTTTGAACTTGCAAGGAAGGAGAAAAAGAACAACTGTTTTTTGAGTAGGTAATTAATATTCTACGAAATTGAGACAATTAGGATCTATAAAATAACAAAATGAATTCCTACCTATCTGCTCAACCAGATTGATCTTTCCTACCTCGACTGTTCTTTTGGAAGGTCGGAGAGGGTGTGTTCCGGGCCGGACTTGAACTCCTGCGGTCCGGCTCGCGATTCTAGAGGTCTGTTGGCTCTCGAAGTACACACTTCACCTGCTGGACATAGAATAGTTTTTCCTCGATTTCTCGTGTTTTCTCCTGGGCCCAAAGTTTGCGCAAGTTTTCCTTTGGGCCCACCCCTCAGCCAATCGTTTGGTTCTAGGCGTCCCCAAAATTGCTCCAGACTCTTGGAGGGGGTTCGAAAGAGGATTTTATTCGGTGAAGTAAGCAGTGGTGGGATCTTGAAATATCCAATCGCTCGATGGGCGGTGTCTTCCCATCTGCTGACTCGCCGGACACGTGGAGCTTTTGCGAGCGCCTCAAATTCCGAAATGTTGCGGATTTCTCCGCGCTCGAGTTTTCTCCCGGCCCGTGAGAAAATGCTTTGCTGGTGATCCTGCGGCGACGGATGTCTGGGTTTCGAGTTTCCCAAGGGTGTCGTCTCCTCGCTGTTGTCGGGTCTGAGCGTACGACTTCAAATTGTACGGTTTTAAGTCGTACAGAAGTGCTCGCCGTATCATCTCCTTCTTCAATTGAATCCTCATTTTCTCTGCTGATCTTGGAGATATGCTTGGTGTTTCCCTTCTAAACCTTCTAGAAACTGTTTCGATTCGAACATTCGTAACAATCACAGATTCAGCCACTGCAGCTGGATCGGAGCCTCGGTTGGTTATCATGTGTCTCCGTGTGGTTATGACCCTCTCCGTTACATCACAAACCACATAAGAGGGACAGCCTTGAGATGAAGATGCCGGCTTGGGGATCTTCTCTTGCCTTGTCCTGTGACGTGTTACCACATTAATTATGCCTTCCCTATTGCCTTTAATAAAATGTTTATTCAACCAAAATGAATTAAAATAAACTCTAGGAAGCATTATTCAATTGGTATTGCTCAGGGATCAGTGGTTACTTGGTCTCAGCTCTCTTCCTCTTCCTCTTCAGGTCTTGGGCAATCACAGATTCAGCCACTGCAGCTGGATCGGAGCCTCGGTTGGTTATCATGTGTCTCCGTGTGGTTATGACCCTCGTAATTGAGTTACTTGCCTTTCAATCTCTTCTTGATCTGGGATGCTGCAGCGATACGGTTTCTTTGAAACGAATTTATGTTCCGTAAATTTTATATGGGCTTCGTAACCTTGTATTCTGCCAACATCATATTTGGTTTTTGCGAATATTGTCGTGAATTCGTTTATCAAGTTCTCTATCTCTCTTCTTCGTGGTGCCTTAAGGTGGTCCAAATTTGCCTCGAAGGTATTCACGTCAATTCCCTCATTGTAATTAATGTTCATCATGTCTCGGGCGCCGCCAGAATCCTGAGTAGGGCGTTTCGAATTTGTTTGAGGTATGCAGTCAGATAGTGTGGTACATTCGGTGTATTTGCAGGATGATTTGGAAGTGCTCGCCGTATCATCTCCTTCTTCAATTGAATCCTCATTTTCTCTGCTGATCTTGGAGATATGCTTGGTGTTTCCCTTCTAAACCTTCTAGAAACTGTTTCGATTCGAACATTCGTAACAATCACAGATTCAGCCACTGCAGCTGGATCGGAGCCTCGGTTGGTTATCATGTGTCTCCGTGTGGTTATGACCCTCTCCGTTACATCACAAACCACATAAGAGGGACAGCCTTGAGATGAAGATGCCGGCTTGGGGATCTTATCTTGCCTTGTCCTGAGATGTGTTACCACATTAATTATGCCTTCCCTATTGCCTTTAATAAAATGTTTATTCAACCAAAATGAATTAAAATAAACTCTAGGAAGCATTATTCAATTGGTATTGCTCAGGGATCAGTGGTTACTTGGTCTCAGCTCTCTTCCTCTTCCTCTTCAGGTCTTGGGCAATCACAGATTCAGCCACTGCAGCTGGATCGGAGCCTCGGTTGGTTATCATGTGTCTCCGTGTGGTTATGACCCTCGTAATTGAGTTACTTGCCTTTCAATCTCTTCTTGATCTGGGATGCTGCAGCGATACGGTTTCTTTGAAACGAATTTATGTTCCGTAAATTTTATATGGGCTTCGTAACCTTGTATTCTGCCAACATCATATTTGGTTTTTGCGAATATTGTCGTGAATTCGTTTATCAAGTTCTCTATCTCTCTTCTTCGTGGTGCCTTAAGGTGGTCCAAATTTGCCTCGAAGGTATTCACGTCAATTCCCTCATTGTAATTAATGTTCATCATGTCTCGGGCGCCGCCAGAATCCTGAGTAGGGCGTTTCGAATTTGTTTGAGGTATGCAGTCAGATAGTGTGGTACATTCGGTGTATTTGCAGGATGATTTGGAAGTGCTCGCCGTATCATCTCCTTCTTCAATTGAATCCTCATTTTCTCCGCTGATCTTGGAGATATGCTTGGTGTTTCCCTTCTAAACCTTCTAGAAACTGTTTCGATTCGAACATTCGTAACAATCACAGATTCAGCCACTGCAGCTGGATCGGAGCCTCGGTTGGTTATCATGTGTCTCCGTGTGGTTATGACCCTCTCCGTTACATCACAAACCACATAAGAGGGACAGCCTTGAGATGAAGATGCCGGCTTGGGGATCTTCTCTTGCCTTGTCCTGTGACTGTGTTACCACATTAATTATGCCTTCCCTATTGCCTTTAATAAAATGTTTATTCAACCAAAATGAATTAAAATAAACTCTAGGAAGCATTATTCAATTGGTATTGCTCAGGGATCAGTGGTTACTTGGTCTCAGCTCTCTTCCTCTTCCTCTTCAGGTCTTGGGCAATCACAGATTCAGCCACTGCAGCTGGATCGGAGCCTCGGTTGGTTATCATGTGTCTCCGTGTGGTTATGACCCTCGTAATTGAGTTACTTGCCTTTCAATCTCTTCTTGATCTGGGATGCTGCAGCGATACGGTTTCTTTGAAACGAATTTATGTTCCGTAAATTTTATATGGGCTTCGTAACCTTGTATTCTGCCAACATCATATTTGGTTTTTGCGAATATTGTCGTGAATTCGTTTATCAAGTTCTCTATCTCTCTTCTTCGTGGTGCCTTAAGGTGGTCCAAATTTGCCTCGAAGGTATTCACGTCAATTCCCTCATTGTAATTAATGTTCATCATGTCTCGGGCGCCGCCAGAATCCTGAGTAGGGCGTTTCGAATTTGTTTGAGGTATGCAGTCAGATAGTGTGGTACATTCGGTGTATTAGCAGGATGATTTGGAAGTGCTCGCCGTATCATCTCCTTCTTCAATTGAATCCTCATTTTCTCCTGCTGATCTTGGAGATATGCTTGGTGTTTCCCTTCTAAACCTTCTAGAAACTGTTTCGATTCGAACATTCGTAACAATCACAGATTCAGCCACTGCAGCTGGATCGGAGCCTCGGTTGGTTATCATGTGTCTCCGTGTGGTTATGACCCTCTCCGTTACATCACAAACCACATAAGAGGGACAGCCTTGAGATGAAGATGCCGGCTTGGGGATCTTCTCTTGCCTTGTCCTGTGACGTGTTACCACATTAATTATGCCTTCCCTATTGCCTTTAATAAAATGTTTATTCAACCAAAATGAATTAAAATAAACTCTAGGAAGCATTATTCAATTGGTATTGCTCAGGGATCAGTGGTTACTTGGTCTCAGCTCTCTTCCTCTTCCTCTTCAGGTCTTGGGCAATCACAGATTCAGCCACTGCAGCTGGATCGGAGCCTCGGTTGGTTATCATGTGTCTCCGTGTGGTTATGACCCTCGTAATTGAGTTACTTGCCTTTCAATCTCTTCTTGATCTGGGATGCTGCAGCGATACGGTTTCTTTGAAACGAATTTATGTTCCGTACATTTTATATGGGCTTCGTAACCTTGTATTCTGCCAACATCATATTTGGTTTTTGCGAATATTGTCGTGAATTCGTTTATCAAGTTCTCTATCTCTCTTCTTCGTGGTGCCTTAAGGTGGTCCAAATTTGCCTCGAAGGTATTCACGTCAATTCCCTCATTGTAATTAATGTTCATCATGTCTCGGGCGCCACCAGAATCCTGAGTAGGGCGTTTCGAATTTGTTTGAGGTATGCAGTCAGATAGTGTGGTACATTCGGTGTATTTGCAGGATGATTTGGAAGTGCTCGCCGTATCATCTCCTTCTTCAATTGAATCCTCATTTTCTCCGCTGATCTTGGAGATATGCTTGGTGTTTCCCTTCTAAACCTTCTAGAAACTGTTTCGATTCGAACATTCGTAACAATCACAGATTCAGCCACTGCAGCTGGATCGGAGCCTCGGTTGGTTATCATGTGTCTCCGTGTGGTTATGACCCTCTCCGTTACATCACAAACCACATAAGAGGGACAGCCTTGAGATGAAGATGCCGGCTTGGGGATCTTCTCTTGCCTTGTCCTGTGACGTGTTACCACATTAATTATGCCTTCCCTATTGCCTTTAATAAAATGTTTATTCAACCAAAATGAATTAAAATAAACTCTAGGAAGCATTATTCAATTGGTATTGCTCAGGGATCAGTGGTTACTTGGTCTCAGCTCTCTTCCTCTTCCTCTTCAGGTCTTGGGCAATCACAGATTCAGCCACTGCAGCTGGATCGGAGCCTCGGTTGGTTATCATGTGTCTCCGTGTGGTTATGACCCTCGTAATTGAGTTACTTGCCTTTCAATCTCTTCTTGATCTGGGATGCTGCAGCGATACGGTTTCTTTGAAACGAATTTATGTTCCGTAAATTTTATATGGGCTTCGTAACCTTGTATTCTGCCAACATCATATTTGGTTTTTGCGAATATTGTCGTGAATTCGTTTATCAAGTTCTCTATCTCTCTTCTTCGTGGTGCCTTAAGGTGGTCCAAATTTGCCTCGAAGGTATTCACGTCAATTCCCTCATTGTAATTAATGTTCATCATGTCTCGGGCGCCGCCAGAATCCTGAGTAGGGCGTTTCGAATTTGTTTGAGGTATGCAGTCAGATAGTGTGGTACATTCGGTGTATTAGCAGGATGATTTGGAAGTGCTCGCCGTATCATCTCCTTCTTCAATTGAATCCTCATTTTCTCCGCTGATCTTGGAGATATGCTTGGTGTTTCCCTTCTAAACCTTCTAGAAACTGTTTCGATTCGAACATTCGTAACAATCACAGATTCAGCCACTGCAGCTGGATCGGAGCCTCGGTTGGTTATCATGTGTCTCCGTGTGGTTATGACCCTCTCCGTTACATCACAAACCACATAAGAGGGACAGCCTTGAGATGAAGATGCCGGCTTGGGGATCTTCTCTTGCCTTGTCTGTGACGTGTTACCAATTAATATGCTTCCTATTGCCTTTTAAATTTTATTCCCAAAGTTAAATAAACTATAGAAGCATATCAATGGTATTGCTCAGGATCAGTGGTTACTTGGTCTCAGCTCTCCCTCTTCCTTGGTCTGGGCATTTCACCACGCAGCTATCGAGCTCGGTTTTATATGTGTCTCCGTGTGGTTATGGACCCTCTCCGTTACATCCACAAACACATAAGAGGGACAGACTGAGAGAAGATGCCGGCTTGGGATCTTCTCTTGCCTTGTCTGTGACGTGGTTACCACATTAATATGCTCCTATTTGCCTTTAATAAAATGTTTATTCAACCAAACTGAATTAAACTAAACTTAGGAAGATTATTCAATTGGTATTGCTCAGGGATCAGTGGTTACTTGGTCTCAGCTCTCTTCCTCTTCCTCTTCAGGTCTTGGGCAATCACAGATTCAGCCACTGCAGCTGGATCGGAGCCTCGGTTGGTTATCATGTGTCTCCGTGTGGTTATGACCCTCGTAATTGAGTTACTTGCCTTTCAATCTCTTCTTGATCTGGGATGCTGCAGCGATACGGTTTCTTTGAAACGAATTTATGTTCCGTACATTTTATATGGGCTTCGTAACCTTGTATTCTGCCAACATCATATTTGGTTTTTGCGAATATTGTCGTGAATTCGTTTATCAAGTTCTCTATCTCTCTTCTTCGTGGTGCCTTAAGGTGGTCCAAATTTGCCTCGAAGGTATTCACGTCAATTCCCTCATTGTAATTAATGTTCATCATGTCTCGGGCGCCACCAGAATCCTGAGTAGGGCGTTTCGAATTTGTTTGAGGTATGCAGTCAGATAGTGTGGTACATTCGGTGTATTAGCAGGATGATTTGGAAGTGCTCGCCGTATCATCTCCTTCTTCAATTGAATCCTCATTTTCTCCGCTGATCTTGGAGATATGCTTGGTGTTTCCCTTCTAAACCTTCTAGAAACTGTTTCGATTCGAACATTCGTAACAATCACAGATTCAGCCACTGCAGCTGGATCGGAGCCTCGGTTGGTTATCATGTGTCTCCGTGTGGTTATGACCCTCTCCGTTACATCACAAACCACATAAGAGGGACAGCCTTGAGATGAAGATGCCGGCTTGGGGATCTTCTCTTGCCTTGTCCTGTGACGTGTTACCACATTAATTATGCCTTCCCTATTGCCTTTAATAAAATGTTTATTCAACCAAAATGAATTAAAATAAACTCTAGGAAGCATTATTCAATTGGTATTGCTCAGGGATCAGTGGTTACTTGGTCTCAGCTCTCTTCCTCTTCCTCTTCAGGTCTTGGGCAATCACAGATTCAGCCACTGCAGCTGGATCGGAGCCTCGGTTGGTTATCATGTGTCTCCGTGTGGTTATGACCCTCGTAATTGAGTTACTTGCCTTTCAATCTCTTCTTGATCTGGGATGCTGCAGCGATACGGTTTCTTTGAAACGAATTTATGTTCCGTAAATTTTATATGGGCTTCGTAACCTTGTATTCTGCCAACATCATATTTGGTTTTTGCGAATATTGTCGTGAATTCGTTTATCAAGTTCTCTATCTCTCTTCTTCGTGGTGCCTTAAGGTGGTCCAAATTTGCCTCGAAGGTATTCACGTCAATTCCCTCATTGTAATTAATGTTCATCATGTCTCGGGCGCCGCCAGAATCCTGAGTAGGGCGTTTCGAATTTGTTTGAGGTATGCAGTCAGATAGTGTGGTACATTCGGTGTATTAGCAGGATGATTTGGAAGTGCTCGCCGTATCATCTCCTTCTTCAATTGAATCCTCATTTTCTCTGCTGATCTTGGAGATATGCTTGGTGTTTCCCTTCTAAACCTTCTAGAAACTGTTTCGATTCGAACATTCGTAACAATCACAGATTCAGCCACTGCAGCTGGATCGGAGCCTCGGTTGGTTATCATGTGTCTCAGTGTGGTTATGACCCTCGTAATTGAGTTACTTGCCTTTCAATCTCTTCTTGATCTGGGATGCTGCAGCGATACGGTTTCTTTGAAACGAATTTATGTTCCGTAAATTTTATATGGGCTTCGTAACCTTGTATTCTGCCAACATCATATTTGGTTTTTGCGAATATTGTCGTGAATTCGTTTATCAAGTTCTCTATCTCTCTTCTTCGTGGTGCCTTAAGGTGGTCCAAATTTGCCTCGAAGGTATTCACGTCAATTCCCTCATTGTAATTAATGTTCATCATGTCTCGGGCGCCGCCAGAATCCTGAGTAGGGCGTTTCGAATTTGTTTGAGGTATGCAGTCAGATAGTGTGGTACATTCGGTGTATTAGCAGGATGATTTGGAAGTGCTCGCCGTATCATCTCCTTCTTCAATTGAATCCTCATTTTCTCCGCTGATCTTGGAGATATGCTTGGTGTTTCCCTTCTAAACCTTCTAGAAACTGTTTCGATTCGAACATTCGTAACAATCACAGATTCAGCCACTGCAGCTGGATCGGAGCCTCGGTTGGTTATCATGTGTCTCCGTGTGGTTATGACCCTCTCCGTTACATCACAAACCACATAAGAGGGACAGCCTTGAGATGAAGATGCCGGCTTGGGGATCTTCTCTTGCCTTGTCCTGTGACGTGTTACCACATTAATTATGCCTTCCCTATTGCCTTTAATAAAATGTTTATTCAACCAAAATGAATTAAAATAAACTCTAGGAAGCATTATTCAATTGGTATTGCTCAGGGATCAGTGGTTACTTGGTCTCAGCTCTCTTCCTCTTCCTCTTCAGGTCTTGGGCAATCACAGATTCAGCCACTGCAGCTGGATCGGAGCCTCGGTTGGTTATCATGTGTCTCCGTGTGGTTATGACCCTCGTAATTGAGTTACTTGCCTTTCAATCTCTTCTTGATCTGGGATGCTGCAGCGATACGGTTTCTTTGAAACGAATTTATGTTCCGTAAATTTTATATGGGCTTCGTAACCTTGTATTCTGCCAACATCATATTTGGTTTTTGCGAATATTGTCGTGAATTCGTTTATCAAGTTCTCTATCTCTCTTCTTCGTGGTGCCTTAAGGTGGTCCAAATTTGCCTCGAAGGTATTCACGTCAATTCCCTCATTGTAATTAATGTTCATCATGTCTCGGGCGCCACCAGAATCCTGAGTAGGGCGTTTCGAATTTGTTTGAGGTATGCAGTCAGATAGTGTGGTACATTCGGTGTATTAGCAGGATGATTTGGAAGTGCTCGCCGTATCATCTCCTTCTTCAATTGAATCCTCATTTTCTCCGCTGATCTTGGAGATATGCTTGGTGTTTCCCTTCTAAACCTTCTAGAAACTGTTTCGATTCGAACATTCGTAACAATCACAGATTCAGCCACTGCAGCTGGATCGGAGCCTCGGTTGGTTATCATGTGTCTCCGTGTGGTTATGACCCTCTCCGTTACATCACAAACCACATAAGAGGGACAGCCTTGAGATGAAGATGCCGGCTTGGGGATCTTCTCTTGCCTTGTCCTGTGACGTGTTACCACATTAATTATGCCTTCCCTATTGCCTTTAATAAAATGTTTATTCAACCAAAATGAATTAAAATAAACTCTAGGAAGCATTATTCAATTGGTATTGCTCAGGGATCAGTGGTTACTTGGTCTCAGCTCTCTTCCTCTTCCTCTTCAGGTCTTGGGCAATCACAGATTCAGCCACTGCAGCTGGATCGGAGCCTCGGTTGGTTATCATGTGTCTCCGTGTGGTTATGACCCTCGTAATTGAGTTACTTGCCTTTCAATCTCTTCTTGATCTGGGATGCTGCAGCGATACGGTTTCTTTGAAACGAATTTATGTTCCGTAAATTTTATATGGGCTTCGTAACCTTGTATTCTGCCAACATCATATTTGGTTTTTGCGAATATTGTCGTGAATTCGTTTATCAAGTTCTCTATCTCTCTTCTTCGTGGTGCCTTAAGGTGGTCCAAATTTGCCTCGAAGGTATTCACGTCAATTCCCTCATTGTAATTAATGTTCATCATGTCTCGGGCGCCGCCAGAATCCTGAGTAGGGCGTTTCGAATTTGTTTGAGGTATGCAGTCAGATAGTGTGGTACATTCGGTGTATTTGCAGGATGATTTGGAAGTGCTCGCCGTATCATCTCCTTCTTCAATTGAATCCTCATTTTCTCCGCTGATCTTGGAGATATGCTTGGTGTTTCCCTTCTAAACCTTCTAGAAACTGTTTCGATTCGAACATTCGTAACAATCACAGATTCAGCCACTGCAGCTGGATCGGAGCCTCGGTTGGTTATCATGTGTCTCCGTGTGGTTATGACCCTCGTAATTGAGTTACTTGCCTTTCAATCTCTTCTTGATCTGGGATGCTGCAGCGATACGGTTTCTTTGAAACGAATTTATGTTCCGTAAATTTTATATGGGCTTCGTAACCTTGTATTCTGCCAACATCATATTTGGTTTTTGCGAATATTGTCGTGAATTCGTTTATCAAGTTCTCTATCTCTCTTCTTCGTGGTGCCTTAAGGTGGTCCAAATTTGCCTCGAAGGTATTCACGTCAATTCCCTCATTGTAATTAATGTTCATCATGTCTCGGGCGCCACCAGAATCCGGAGTAGGGCGTTTCGAATTTGTTTGAGGTATGCAGTCAGATAGTGTGGTACATTCGGTGTATTAGCAGGATGATTTGGAAGTGCTCGCCGTATCATCTCCTTCTTCAATTGAATCCTCATTTTCTCCGCTGATCTTGGAGATATGCTTGGTGTTTCCCTTCTAAACCTTCTAGAAACTGTTTCGATTCGAACATTCGTAACAATCACAGATTCAGCCACTGCAGCTGGATCGGAGCCTCGGTTGGTTATCATGTGTCTCCGTGTGGTTATGACCCTCTCCGTTACATCGACAAACCACATAAGAGGGACAGCCTTGAGATGAAGATGCCGGCTTGGGGATCTTCTCTTGCCTTGTCCTGTGACGTGTTACCACATTAATTATGCCTTCCCTATTGCTTTAATAAAATGTTTATTCAACCAAAATGAATTAAAATAAACTCTAGGAAGCATTATTCAATTGGTATTGCTCAGGGATCAGTGGTTACTTGGTCTCAGCTCTCTTCCTCTTCCTCTTCAGGTCTTGGGCAATCACAGATTCAGCCACTGCAGCTGGATCGGAGCCTCGGTTGGTTATCATGTGTCTCCGTGTGGTTATGACCCTCGTAATTGAGTTACTTGCCTTTCAATCTCTTCTTGATCTGGGATGCCTGCAGCGATACGGTTTCTTTGAAACGAATTTATGTTCCGTACATTTTATATGGGCTTCGTAACCTTGTATTCTGCCAACATCATATTTGGTTTTTGCGAATATTGTCGTGAATTCGTTTATCAAGTTCTCTATCTCTCTTCTTCGTGGTGCCTTAAGGTGGTCCAAATTTGCCTCGAAGGTATTCACGTCAATTCCCTCATTGTAATTAATGTTCATCATGTCTCGGGCGCCACCAGAATCCTGAGTAGGGCGTTTCGAATTTGTTTGAGGTATGCAGTCAGATAGTGTGGTACATTCGGTGTATTAGCAGGATGATTTGGAAGTGCTCGCCGTATCATCTCCTTCTTCAATTGAATCCTCATTTTCTCCGCTGATCTTGGAGATATGCTTGGTGTTTCCCTTCTAAACCTTCTAGAAACTGTTTCGATTCGAACATTCGTAACAATCACAGATTCAGCCACTGCAGCTGGATCGGAGCCTCGGTTGGTTATCATGTGTCTCCGTGTGGTTATGACCCTCTCCGTTACATCACAAACCACATAAGAGGGAACAGCCTTGAGATGAAGATGCCGGCTTGGGGATCTTCTCTTGCCTTGTCCTGTGACGTGTTACCACATTAATTATGCCTTCCCTATTGCCTTTAATAAAATGTTTATTCAACCAAAATGAATTAAAATAAACTCTAGGAAGCATTATTCAATTGGTATTGCTCAGGGATCAGTGGTTACTTGGTCTCAGCTCTCTTCCTCTTCCTCTTCAGGTCTTGGGCAATCACAGATTCAGCCACTGCAGCTGGATTGGAGCCTCGGTTGGTTATCATGTGTCTCCGTGTGGTTATGACCCTCGTAATTGAGTTACTTGCCTTTCAATCTCTTCTTGATCTGGGATGCTGCAGCGATACGGTTTCTTTGAAACGAATTTATGTTCCGTAAATTTTATATGGGCTTCGTAACCTTGTATTCTGCCAACATCATATTTGGTTTTTGCGAATATTGTCGTGAATTCGTTTATCAAGTTCTCTATCTCTCTTCTTCGTGGTGCCTTAAGGTGGTCCAAATTTGCCTCGAAGGTATTCACGTCAATTCCCTCATTGTAATTAATGTTCATCATGTCTCGGGCGCCGCCAGAATCCTGACTAGGGCGTTTCGAATTTGTTTGAGGTATGCAGTCAGATAGTGTGGTACATTCGGTGTATTTGCAGGATGATTTGGAAGTGCTCGCCGTATCATCTCCTTCTTCAATTGAATCCTCATTTTCTCCGCTGATCTTGGAGATATGCTTGGTGTTTCCCTTCTAAACCTTCTAGAAACTGTTTCGATTCGAACATTCGTAACAATCACAGATTCAGCCACTGCAGCTGGATCGGAGCCTCGGTTGGTTATCATGTGTCTCCGTGTGGTTATGACCCTCGTAATTGAGTTACTTGCCTTTCAATCTCTTCTTGATCTGGGATGCTGCAGCGATACGGTTTCTTTGAAACGAATTTATGTTCCGTAAATTTTATATGGGCTTCGTAACCTTGTATTCTGCCAACATCATATTTGGTTTTTGCAAATATTGTCGTGAATTCGTTTATCAAGTTCTCTATCTCTCTTCTTCGTGGTGCCTTAAGGTGGTCCAAATTTGCCTCGAAGGTATTCACGTCAATTCCCTCATTGTAATTAATGTTCATCATGTCTCGGGCGCCTGCCAGAATCCTGAGTAGGGCGTTTCGAATTTGTTTGAGTTATGCAGTCAGATAGTGTGGTACATTCGGTGTATTAGCAGGATGATTTGGAAGTGCTCGCCGTATCATCTCCTTCTTCAATTGAATCCTCATTTTCTCCGCTGATCTTGGAGATATGCTTGGTGTTTCCCTTCTAAACCTTCTAGAAACTGTTTCGATTCGAACATTCGTAACAATCACAGATTCAGCCACTGCAGCTGGATCGGAGCCTCGGTTGGTTATCATGTGTCTCCGTGTGGTTATGACCCTCTCCGTTACATCGCAAACCACATAAGAGGGACAGCCTTGAGATGAAGATGCCGGCTTGGGGATCTTCTCTTGCCTTGTCCTGTGACGTGTTACCACATTAATTATGCCTTCCCTATTGCTTTAATAAAATGTTTATTCAACCAAAATGAATTAAAATAAACTCTAGGAAGCATTATTCAATTGGTATTGCTCAGGGATCAGTGGTTACTTGGTCTCAGCTCTCTTCCTCTTCCTCTTCAGGTCTTGGGCAATCACAGATTCAGCCACTGCAGCTGGATCGGAGCCTCGGTTGGTTATCATGTGTCTCCGTGTGGTTATGACCCTCGTAATTGAGTTACTTGCCTTTCAATCTCTTCTTGATCTGGGATGCTGCAGCGATACGGTTTCTTTGAAACGAATTTATGTTCCGTAAATTTTATATGGGCTTCGTAACCTTGTATTCTGCCAACATCATATTTGGTTTTTGCGAATATTGTCGTGAATTCGTTTATCAAGTTCTCTATCTCTCTTCTTCGTGGTGCCTTAAGGTGGTCCAAATTTGCCTCGAAGGTATTCACGTCAATTCCCTCATTGTAATTAATGTTCATCATGTCTCGGGCGCCACCAGAATCCTGAGTAGGGCGTTTCGAATTTGTTTGAGGTATGCAGTCAGATAGTGTGGTACATTCGGTGTATTAGCAGGATGATTTGGAAGTGCTCGCCGTATCATCTCCTTCTTCAATTGAATCCTCATTTTCTCCGCTGATCTTGGAGATATGCTTGGTGTTTCCCTTCTAAACCTTCTAGAAACTGTTTCGATTCGAACATTCGTAACAATCACAGATTCAGCCACTGCAGCTGGATCGGAGCCTCGGTTGGTTATCATGTGTCTCCGTGTGGTTATGACCCTCTCCGTTACATCACAAACCACATAAGAGGGACAGCCTTGAGATGAAGATGCCGGCTTGGGGATCTTCTCTTGCCTTGTCCTGTGACGTGTTACCACATTAATTATGCCTTCCCTATTGCCTTTAATAAAATGTTTATTCAACCAAAATGAATTAAAATAAACTCTAGGAAGCATTATTCAATTGGTATTGCTCAGGGATCAGTGGTTACTTGGTCTCAGCTCTCTTCCTCTTCCTCTTCAGGTCTTGGGCAATCACAGATTCAGCCACTGCAGCTGGATTGGAGCCTCGGTTGGTTATCATGTGTCTCCGTGTGGTTATGACCCTCGTAATTGAGTTACTTGCCTTTCAATCTCTTCTTGATCTGGGATGCTGCAGCGATACGGTTTCTTTGAAACGAATTTATGTTCCGTAAATTTTATATGGGCTTCGTAACCTTGTATTCTGCCAACATCATATTTGGTTTTTGCGAATATTGTCGTGAATTCGTTTATCAAGTTCTCTATCTCTCTTCTTCGTGGTGCCTTAAGGTGGTCCAAATTTGCCTCGAAGGTATTCACGTCAATTCCCTCATTGTAATTAATGTTCATCATGTCTCGGGCGCCGCCAGAATCCTGAGTAGGGCGTTTCGAATTTGTTTGAGGTATGCAGTCAGATAGTGTGGTACATTCGGTGTATTAGCAGGATGATTTGGAAGTGCTCGCCGTATCATCTCCTTCTTCAATTGAATCCTCATTTTCTCCGCTGATCTTGGAGATATGCTTGGTGTTTCCCTTCTAAACCTTCTAGAAACTGTTTCGATTCGAACATTCGTAACAATCACAGATTCAGCCACTGCAGCTGGATCGGAGCCTCGGTTGGTTATCATGTGTCTCCGTGTGGTTATGACCCTCGTAATTGAGTTACTTGCCTTTCAATCTCTTCTTGATCTGGGATGCTGCAGCGATACGGTTTCTTTGAAACGAATTTATGTTCCGTAAATTTTATATGGGCTTCGTAACCTTGTATTCTGCCAACATCATATTTGGTTTTTGCGAATATTGTCGTGAATTCGTTTATCAAGTTCTCTATCTCTCTTCTTCGTGGTGCCTTAAGGTGGTCCAAATTTGCCTCGAAGGTATTCACGTCAATTCCCTCATTGTAATTAATGTTCATCATGTCTCGGGCGCTGCCAGAATCCTGAGTAGGGCGTTTCGAATTTGTTTGAGGTATGCAGTCAGATAGTGTGGTACATTCGGTGTATTAGCAGGATGATTTGGAAGTGCTCGCCGTATCATCTCCTTCTTCAATTGAATCCTCATTTTCTCCGCTGATCTTGGAGATATGCTTGGTGTTTCCCTTCTAAACCTTCTAGAAACTGTTTCGATTCGAACATTCGTAACAATCACAGATTCAGCCACTGCAGCTGGATCGGAGCCTCGGTTGGTTATCATGTGTCTCCGTGTGGTTATGACCCTCTCCGTTACATCACAAACCACATAAGAGGGACAGCCTTGAGATGAAGATGCCGGCTTGGGGATCTTCTCTTGCCTTGTCCTGTGACGTGTTACCACATTAATTATGCCTTCCCTATTGCCTTTAATAAAATGTTTATTCAACCAAAATGAATTAAAATAAACTCTAGGAAGCATTATTCAATTGGTATTGCTCAGGGATCAGTGGTTACTTGGTCTCAGCTCTCTTCCTCTTCCTCTTCAGGTCTTGGGCAATCACAGATTCAGCCACTGCAGCTGGATCGGAGCCTTGGTTGGTTATCATGTGTCTCCGTGTGGTTATGACCCCCGTAATTGAGTTACTTGCCTTTCAATCTCTTCTTGATCTGGGATGCTGCAGCGATACGGTTTCTTTGAAACGAATTTATGTTCCGTAAATTTTATATGGGCTTCGTAACCTTGTATTCTGCCAACATCATATTTGGTTTTTGCGAATATTGTCGTGAATTCGTTTATCAAGTTCTCTATCTCTCTTCTTCGTGGTGCCTTAAGGTGGTCCAAATTTGCCTCGAAGGTATTCACGTCAATTCCCTCATTGTAATTAATGTTCATCATGTCTCGGGCGCCACCAGAATCCTGACTAGGGCGTTTCGAATTTGTTTGAGGTATGCAGTCAGATAGTGTGGTACATTCGGTGTATTAGCAGGATGATTTGGAAGTGCTCGCCGTATCATCTCCTTCTTCAATTGAATCCTCATTTTCTCCGCTGATCTTGGAGATATGCTTGGTGTTTCCCTTCTAAACCTTCTAGAAACTGTTTCGATTCGAACATTCGTAACAATCACAGATTCAGCCACTGCAGCTGGATCGGAGCCTCGGTTGGTTATCATGTGTCTCCGTGTGGTTATGACCCTCTCTGTTACATCACAAACCACATAAGAGGGACAGCCTTGAGATGAAGATGCCGGCTTGGGGATCTTCTCTTGCCTTGTCCTGTGACGTGTTACCACATTAATTATGCCTTCCCTATTGCCTTTAATAAAATGTTTATTCAACCAAAATGAATTAAAATAAACTCTAGGAAGCATTATTCAATTCGGTGTATTTGCAGGATGATTTGGAAGTGCTCGCCGTATATCTCCTTCTTCAATTGAATCCTCATTTTCTCCGCTGATCTTGGAGATATGCTTGGTGTTTCCCTTCTAAACCTTCTAGAAACTGTTTCGATTCGAACATTCGTAACAATCACAGATTCAGCCACTGCAGCTGGATGGAGCCTCGGTTGGTTATCATGTGTCTCCGTGTGGTTATGACCCTCTCCGTTACATCGCAAACCACATAAGAGGGACAGCCTTGAGATGAAGATGCCGGTTCGGGGATCTTCTCTTGCCTTGTCCTGTGACGTGTTACCACATTAATTATGCCTTCCCTATTGCTTTTAATAAAATGTTTATTCAACCAAAATGAATTAAAATAAACTCTAGGAAGCATTATTCAATTGGTATTGCTCAGGGATCAGTGGTTACTTGGTCTCAGCTCTCTTCCTCTTCCTCTTCAGGTCTTGGGCAATCACAGATTCAGCCACTGCAGCTGGATCGGAGCCTCGGTTGGTTATCATGTGTCTCCGTGTGGTTATGACCCTCGTAATTGAGTTACTTGCCTTTCAATCTCTTCTTGATCTGGGATGCTGCAGCGATACGGTTTCTTTGAAACGAATTTATGTTCCGTACATTTTATATGGGCTTCGTAACCTTGTATTCTGCCAACATCATATTTGGTTTTTGCGAATATTGTCGTGAATTCGTTTATCAAGTTCTCTATCTCTCTTCTTCGTGGTGCCTTAAGGTGGTCCAAATTTGCCTCGAAGGTATTCACGTCAATTCCCTCATTGTAATTAATGTTCATCATGTCTCGGGCGCCACCAGAATCCTGAGTAGGGCGTTTTCGAATTTGTTTGAGGTATGCAGTCAGATAGTGTGGTACATTCGGTGTATTGCAGGATGATTTGGAAGTGCTCGCCGTATCATCTCCTTCTTCAATTGAATCCTCATTTTCTCCGCTGATCTTGGAGATATGCTTGGTGTTTCCCTTCTAAACCTTCTAGAAACTGTTTCGATTCGAACATTCAACAATCACAGATTCAGCCACTGCAGCTGGATCGGAGCCTCGGTTGGTTATCATGTGTCTCCGTGTGGTTATGACCCTCTCCGTTACATCAAACCACATAAGAGGGACAGCCTTGAGATGAAGATGCCGGCTTGGGGATCTTCTCTTGCCTTGTCCTGTGACGTGTTACCACATTAATTATGCCTTCCCTATTGCCTTTAATAAAATGTTTATTCAACCAAAATGAATTAAAATAAACCTAGGAAGCATTATTCAATTGGTATTGCTCAGGGATCAGTGGTTACTTGGTCTCAGCTCTCTCCTCTTCCTCTTCAGGTCTTGGGCAATCACAGATTCAGCCCACTTAGGGCCTCGCTCGGTTTGTTATCATGTGTCTCCGTGTGCGTTATGACCCCTCGTAATTGAGTTACTTGCCTTTCAATCTCTTCTTGATCTGGGATGCTGCAGCGATACGGTTTCTTTGAAACGAATTTATGTTCCGTAATTTTATATGGGCTTCGTAACCTTGTATTCTGCCAACATCATATTTGGTTTTTGCGAATATTGTCGTGAATTCGTTTATCAAGTTCTCTATCTCTCTTCTTCGTGGTGCCTTAAGGTGGTCCAAATTTGCCTCGAAGGTATTCACGTCAATTCCCTCATTGTAATTAATGTTCATCATGTCTCGGGCGCCGCCAGAATCCTGAGTAGGGCGTTTCGAATTTGTTTGAGGTATGCAGTCAGATAGTGTGGTACATTCGGTGTATTAGCAGGATGATTTGGAAGTGCTCGCCGTATCATCTCCTTCTTCAATTGAATCCTCATTTTCTCCGCTGATCTTGGAGATATGCTTGGTGTTTCCCTTCTAAACCTTCTAGAAACTGTTTCGATTCGAACATTCGTAACAATCACAGATTCAGCCACTGCAGCTGGATCGGAGCCTCGGTTGGTTATCATGTGTCTCCGTGTGGTTATGACCCTCTCCGTTACATCACAAACCACATAAGAGGGACAGCCTTGAGATGAAGATGCCGGCTTGGGGATCTTCTCTTGCCTTGTCCTGTGACGTGTTACCACATTAACTTATGCCTTCCCTATTGCCTTTTAATAAAATGTTTATTCAACCAAAATGAATTAAAATAAACTCTAGGAAGCATTATTCAATTGGTATTGCTCAGGGATCAGTGGTTACTTGGTCTCAGCTCTCTTCCTCTTCCTCTTCAGGTCTTGGGCAATCACAGATTCAGCCACTGCAGCTGGATCGGAGCCTCGGTTGGTTATCATGTGTCTCCGTGTGGTTATGACCCTCGTAATTGAGTTACTTGCCTTTCAATCTCTTCTTGATCTGGGATGCTGCAGCGATACGGTTTCTTTGAAACGAATTTATGTTCCGTAAATTTTATATGGGCTTCGTAACCTTGTATTCTGCCAACATCATATTTGGTTTTTGCGAATATTGTCGTGAATTCGTTTATCAAGTTCTCTATCTCTCTTCTTCGTGGTGCCTTAAGGTGGTCCAAATTTGCCTCGAAGGTATTCACGTCAATTCCCTCATTGTAATTAATGTTCATCATGTCTCGGGCGCCACCAGAATCCTGAGTAGGGCGTTTCGAATTTGTTTGAGGTATGCAGTCAGATAGTGTGGTACATTCGGTGTATTAGCAGGATGATTTGGAAGTGCTCGCCGTATCATCTCCTTCTTCAATTGAATCCTCATTTTCTCCGCTGATCTTGGAGATATGCTTGGTGTTTCCCTTCTAAACCTTCTAGAAACTGTTTCGATTCGAACATTCGTAACAATCACAGATTCAGCCACTGCAGCTGGATCGGAGCCTCGGTTGGTTATCATGTGTCTCCGTGTGGTTATGACCCTCTCCGTTACATCACAAACCATATAAGAGGAACAGCCTTGAGATGAAGATGCCGGCTTGGGGATCTTCTCTTGCCTTGTCCTGTGACGTGTTACCACATTAATTATGCCTTCCCTATTGCCTTTAATAAAATGTTTATTCAACCAAAATGAATTAAAATAAACTCTAGGAAGCATTATTCAATTGGTATTGCTCAGGGATCAGTGGTTACTTGGTCTCAGCTCTCTTCCTCTTCCTCTTCAGGTCTTGGGCAATCACAGATTCAGCCACTGCAGCTGGATCGGAGCCTCGGTTGGTTATCATGTGTCTCCGTGTGGTTATGACCCCCGTAATTGAGTTACTTGCCTTTCAATCTCTTCTTGATCTGGGATGCTGCAGCGATACGGTTTCTTTGAAACGAATTTATGTTCCGTAAATTTTATATGGGCTTCGTAACCTTGTATTCTGCCAACATCATATTTGGTTTTTGCGAATATTGTCGTGAATTCGTTTATCAAGTTCTCTATCTCTCTTCTTCGTGGTGCCTTAAGGTGGTCCAAATTTGCCTCGAAGGTATTCACGTCAATTCCCTCATTGTAATTAATGTTCATCATGTCTCGGGCGCCGCCAGAATCCTGAGTAGGGCGTTTTGAATTTGTTTGAGGTATGCAGTCAGATAGTGTGGTACATTCGGTGTATTAGCAGGATGATTTGGAAGTGCTCGCCGTATCATCTCCTTCTTCAATTGAATCCTCATTTTCTCCGCTGATCTTGGAGATATGCTTGGTGTTTCCCTTCTAAACCTTCTAGAAACTGTTTCGATTCGAACATTCGTAACAATCACAGATTCAGCCACTGCAGCTGGATCGGAGCCTCGGTTGGTTATCATGTGTCTCCGTGTGGTTATGACCCTCTCTGTTACATCACAAACCACATAAGAGGGACAGCCTTGAGATGAAGATGCCGGCTTGGGGATCTTCTCTTGCCTTGTCCTGTGACGTGTTACCGCATTAATTATGCCTTCCCTATTGCCTTTAATAAAATGTTTATTCAACCAAAATGAATTAAAATAAACTCTAGGAAGCATTATTCACATTCGGTGTATTTGCAGGATGATTTGGAAGTGCTCGCCGTATCATCTCCTTCTTCAATTGAATCCTCATTTTCTCCGCTGATCTTGGAGATATGCTTGGTGTTTCCCTTCTAAACCTTCTAGAAACTGTTTCGATTCGAACATTCGTAACAATCACAGATTCAGCCACTGCAGCTGGATCGGAGCCTCGGTTGGTTATCATGTGTCTCCGTGTGGTTATGACCCTCTCCGTTACATCGAAACCACATAAGAGGGACAGCCTTGAGATGAAGATGCCGGCTTGGGGATTTCTCTTGCCTTGTCCTGTGACGTGTTACCACATTAATTATGCCTTCCTATTGCCTTTAATAAAATGTTTATTCAACCAAAATGAATTAAATAAATAGGAAGCATTATTCAATTGGTATTGCTCAGGGATCAGTGGTTACTTGGTCTCAGCTCTCTTCCTCTTCCTCTTCAGGTCTTGGGCAATCACAGATTCAGCCACTGCAGCTGGATCGGAGCCTCGGTTGGTTATCATGTGTCTCCGTGTGGTTATGACCCCCGTAATTGAGTTACTTGCCTTCCAATCTCTTCTTGATCTGGGATGCTGCAGCGATACGGTTTCTTTGAAACGAATTTATGTTCCGTAAATTTTATATGGGCTTCGTAACCTTGTATTCTGCCAACATCATATTTGGTTTTTGCGAATATTGTCGTGAATTCGTTTATCAAGTTCTCTATCTCTCTTCTTCGTGGTGCCTTAAGGTGGTCCAAATTTGCCTCGAAGGTATTCACGTCAATTCCCTCATTGTAATTAATGTTCATCATGTCTCGGGCGCCGCCAGAATCCTGAGTAGGGCGTTTCGAATTTGTTTGAGGTATGCAGTCAGATAGTGTGGTACATTCGGTGTATTAGCAGGATGATTTGGAATCATCTCCTTCTTCAATTGAATCCTCATTTTCTCCGCTGATCTTGGAGATATGCTTGGTGTTTCCCTTCTAAACCTTCTAGAAACTGTTTCGATTCGAACATTCGTAACAATCACAGATTCAGCCACTGCAGCTGGATCGGAGCCTCGGTTGGTTATCATGTGTCTCCGTGTGGTTATGACCCTCTCCGTTACATTCACAAACCATATAAGAGGAACAGCCTTGAGATGAAGATGCCGGCTTGGGGATCTTCTCTTGCCTTGTCCTGTGACGTGTTACCACATTAATTATGCCTTCCCTATTGCCTTTAATAAAATGTTTATTCAACCAAAATGAATTAAAATAAACTCTAGGAAGCATTATTCAATTGGTATTGCTCAGGGATCAGTGGTTACTTGGTCTCAGCTCTCTTCCTCTTCCTCTTCAGGTCTTGGGCAATCACAGATTCAGCCACTGCAGCTGGATTGGAGCCTCGGTTGGTTATCATGTGTCTCCGTGTGGTTATGACCCCTCGTAATTGAGTTACTTGCCTTTCAATCTCTTCTTGATCTGGGATGCTGCAGCGATACGGTTTCTTTGAAACGAATTTATGTTCCGTAAATTTTATATGGGCTTCGTAACCTTGTATTCTGCCAACATCATATTTGGTTTTTGCGAATATTGTCGTGAATTCGTTTATCAAGTTCTCTATCTCTCTTCTTCGTGGTGCCTTAAGGTGGTCCAAATTTGCCTCGAAGGTATTCACGTCAATTCCCTCATTGTAATTAATGTTCATCATGTCTCGGGCGCCGCCAGAATCCTGAGTAGGGCGTTTCGAATTTGTTTGAGGTATGCAGTCAGATAGTGTGGTACATTCGGTGTATTAGCAGGATGATTTGGAAGTGCTCGCCGTATCATCTCCTTAAATAAAAGCATTATTCAATTGGTATTGCTCAGGGATCAGTGGTTACTTGGTCTCAGCTCTCTTCCTCTTCCTCTTCAGGTCTTGGGCAATCACAGATTCAGCCACTGCAGCTGGATCGGAGCCTCGGTTGGTTATCATGTGTCTCCGTGTGGTTATGACCCTCGTAATTGAGTTACTTGCCTTTCAATCTCTTCTTGATCTGGGATGCTGCAGCGATACGGTTTCTTTGAAACGAATTTATGTTCCGTACATTTTATATGGGCTTCGTAACCTTGTATTCTGCCAACATCATATTTGGTTTTTGCGAATATTGTCGTGAATTCGTTTATCAAGTTCTCTATCTCTCTTCTTCGTGGTGCCTTAAGGTGGTCCAAATTTGCCTCGAAGGTATTCACGTCAATTCCCTCATTGTAATTAATGTTCATCATGTCTCGGGCGCCACCAGAATCCTGAGTAGGGCGTTTCGAATTTGTTTGAGGTATGCAGTCAGATAGTGTGGTACATTCGGTGTATTTGCAGGATGATTTGGAAGTGCTCGCCGTATCATCTCCTTCTTCAATTGAATCCTCATTTTCTCCGCTGATCTTGGAGATATGCTTGGTGTTTCCCTTCTAAACCTTCTAGAAACTGTTTCGATTCGAACATTCGTAACAATCACAGATTCAGCCACTGCAGCTGGATCGGAGCCTCGGTTGGTTATCATGTGTCTCCGTGTGGTTATGACCCTCTCCGTTACATCACAAACCACATAAGAGGGACAGCCTTGAGATGAAGATGCCGGCTTGGGGATCTTCTCTTGCCTTGTCCTGTGACGTGTTACCACATTAATTATGCCTTCCCTATTGCCTTTAATAAAATGTTTATTCAACCAAAATGAATTAAAATAAACTCTAGGAAGCATTATTCAATTGGTATTGCTCAGGGATCAGTGGTTACTTGGTCTCAGCTCTCTTCCTCTTCCTCTTCAGGTCTTGGGCAATCACAGATTCAGCCACTGCAGCTGGATCGGAGCCTCGGTTGGTTATCATGTGTCTCCGTGTGGTTATGACCCCCGTAATTGAGTTACTTGCCTTTCAATCTCTTCTTGATCTGGGATGCTGCAGCGATACGGTTTCTTTGAAACGATTATGTTCCGTAAATTTTATATGGGCTTCGTAACCTTGTATTCTGCCAACATCATATTTGGTTTTTGCGAATATTGTCGTGAATTCGTTTATCAAGTTCTCTATCTCTCTTCTTCGTGGTGGTACAATATATAGTACAACTTTAGAACACCTTATCAGATTTAATGTAAGCTAATTTTTGCTTTTTATTGTTGAGAGATAAGTTATTTTTATATAAGTTTATTTGTAATGAACATTGAGCTACTCCAACCCCTTCACAAGTGTAAACTTACAGGGGTTGTAGCATTATGAAGAAATGTATTTTTTGGTTATCATGTATAAATTATTTCTAATGAATGCATTTTAAAAAAAAAATTCCTCTCCACATCCCCGACCTTTTGCGTTATATGTACTCACCCAGTGAGGCCTTGTCTGCCACCAACGGTTTGGAAGGTCATGTTGTTCTCCGCGATCAGCAGTTTCAACTTTCTGACACATTTTAGTGTAATGGCACTGATATTTGCGCCTGGGTCGTAAATTGCAGTACATTTATTTCTGTGATTAACTATGACCTCCAGATTGATTAGTGGCAGCAACACTAGTTTTTTTGATCGGAAATGGATTTATTCAAGGATTCCTGTATCTCTACATGATTTACAGCTTTTATGCCCGTTTCCTTGTTATCATGTGACCGATTTCGACAAACTGATATTCGGGGTGAAACTTCCCTGAAAAACCTAGCTTGCCACAAATCAAGCAAGGTTTTTTTCACTCATTCACAACGGTTGCGTTTCCCTTTTTAATTTTCGTGTCAGTATTTGTGAAGTTTGTTTTCAGCGGAGGGGAACTTAGCTCCATTTTCCTGAGCTCTCCAAATAATGCCTCCATCGAGTTGATCTTTGCACGATCCAGCTTATCCTGTACACTTACTGGTAAGCCGGTTACGATGAGGTTTATCTGTACCATTTTATCGATGGTATGTTCCTGGTCTTGAAGAAGATATTGTTTTCTCAAAGCATAATCTACGTACGCGCCTCCAATAAACTGAATGTTATATGCCTCTCTAATCCTCTTCTAATGAATGCTTGCCTCATCTTTGATTCCCATTCCGTGAAATTGTCTCCTAGTCCCAGTTCAGTTAGCGTGGTGCTGAGTTGCACCAAAATCAGCAATCTATATGTTTTCAGGGCATTTTTCAGAAAATCTTTCACCCATGAATGCTGAATTTCCAGCATTTTCCGGCTTATTTTGACTTTTCTTTCCATTCTTGCATTCGCTCTTGAAATGACCATACTTAAAACACCGGTAACATTTGAACTTCGACTTTTTTCTCAACATTTTTCTGCTTCTTCTTTGTCTGATTGTTTACTTTCTTTGAGGTCACACTATTGGCTTTCTGATTGGCATAATATGCAACTTGGTCACATATGTCATTAGCTTTCCCTCTTTCAGCCATCCTCATTTCAACAATGCAAAGTCGTTCTCTCAGCTGTTCAATTTTACGTTTTTCTTTTGGTACAGACTCCCACGCATTTATAAATTCATTGTAATCAGCCGGCATTGTGTTGAGTACCCTATTTAGGAACAAAGAATCAGGTAACTTCACCTTATCTTCTTTCCAGGTTTTGTCCTGGAGCTCAACCCATAGCTTTTCCAATTTAGCTATATGCTTGGCTACACTATCGGAGGGATCTTTTTCCTTGATACCAAAAAATTCATTGAACAATCTGTCCTGCCTTTGCTGAGTTCGTTGCTCAAAAACTGTGTGAAGCTTGTCCCACATTTCCTTAGCATTAGTACACATGTAATGTGGAGAGATAAAGGCAGTTTTTTCGTTTCTCTGGAAATCAAAGTTTTTATTCCGAGTTAATTCAAAAATAAATCATGCAACTTCCAAATATCAACTAATGGACAATTCAGCTCACCTGGAAATCAAAGAAACGACATTAAAAGCCTTTATTCCGCTTTCCGTTTTTATTAGCACTGACTCACGTGTTCACTTTCACTTATCGTCTCGTCTGATAACTCGTGGTTTTCCGTTTCGCCGTCCCTTGCGCTCCCGGCGGCTTCCTCGGTAACGCGGCGAATTTCAAACGGGGACGCTCCTCACTTGAATATGGGAGTGCACTCCATATTCTTTACATCTCCCCCCCTCGGATATGAACAATTTCAGATGTGATCCCCAAAATACTTCATATATCGACTGTGAAATCTTCTTGATGATTTTGTAGGGCCCAGTCCTTAACTCATCCAGTTTTTTTCTATTTAGGCGGTTACCATTTTCAATGTAGACTCTATCACCTACCCCCAAGTTGTATTCCTTTCTTTGTTTGTCGAATATTCGTTTGTTATAATTATGTGATTTTATTGTATTGCTCAGTGCTTGTTCTCTATCTCTTTGTAAGTCTTCTGCTGTGCTTGCTCGTTTTAATTCTGGTGGTAGGATGTTTACTACGCTTCCTTCCAGTAGATATTTTGGAGAGAACTTTGTTACCGTATGTTCTGTCTCGTTATATTTTTCTACACATTTGTGCGCAATAGTTGTCCATGCTTGTTTTCTGTTTGTTTCATTAATTGCGCATCTTATTTTGTTTACCAAAGTCTGGTTTAATCTTTCATTCAACCCATTCGAAAATGGTGTATCCACAGCAGTAAAGATGAGTTTAATGTTTTCTTTTGTTAAAAATTTTTTAAATTCAGTGGAGTTTATTCCTGGGTACTGGTCCGTTAGTACTGTGCCGATGTTGTGGGTTTTGGCAACGTTTTCTACTAGCTTGATAAAGTCATTAGAACTTTTAGTTCTCGACGTGAGAATGTACGCGTATCGTGTAAAATGGTCCACCAAAAAATGCATGTACTTTTTTGTGGATCGGGACCCACCAAAACCTCCTATAGTGTCGATGGATATAATTTGAAATGGTCTTGTCGCTGGACCTAAATGTGACATTAGGCCGTACTTGGGTTTTCTTCTTGATTTATTCTTGATACAAGTTTCACATTCCTCACAGATCCGTTTTATGTGTTCATTTATATTTCTTCCAGTGTAGAATGGTATTAGCTTTCTTGACATTTGGGTGTTTCCTATGTGACAGTAACTCTCATGGACCTGTTTTATCAGGTGTTTACTAAGATGTTCTGACAGTACAATTTTCTTCTTTGTCTTTACCTGTTTATAGTATATTCCATTTTCTAATGTGAGTTTTCCATTTGTGATATCTGGATTATTCAGTTGGTCTTGTTTTATTTCGGCAAGACTTATTAGATTGACCACTTTCAGGAAATCGTCTGTATGTTCTTCTGGTTCTAATACCGGATTCCTACTCAAACAGTCCGCTTCCTGATTTGATTTTCCGGGGTTGTACACGATGTTGAAGTCATATTGGGACAAGTAGTACATTAAATCCCCTAGTTCTTCATCTGTTCTCGCTTTTATATTCATATTTTCCAATGGCTTATGATCAGAGTATACAGTAAATCGTTTCCCCATAAGCCAGTGCTGCCAATATTTTATTTCTTCTTTGATTGCGAGGCACTCCAGGTATATTGCTTTTTTCCTTTTTTGAGCTTGGGTTAATTTTTTTGAAAAGTAGGCCACTGGCTTTTCGTTTCCATTTTCCTTTTTTTGTTTTAGCACGGCTCCCACACCCTCGATGCTTGCATCCGTGTAAATTTTTATCGGCAGGTCTGGATCGAAGATTCGTAGAACCTTCCGAACATAGTATTTCCTTTATTTTGTCGAATGAATCTTGACATTGCGCGGACCACATGAATTTTACCCTTTTTAGTCTTTCCGTAGCAAATTGTGTAATGGGTCCAGAATAATTGCATTGTGGGGTAGGAATTTGTGGTGGAAATTTATTTTTCCTAAAAACTGTCGTACATTCTTTTTTGTTTTTGGGAGTGGGAAATTTTTCACTGCAGTTAAATAATCCTTGAGAGGTCTGATTGAGTTGTTTTCGATTATATGCCCCAAATATTTTGCGTAGTGATTTGCGAAGTTGCACTTTGCGAATTTTAATCTGAATCCTTCTGTTTGAAGAGCTTCTAGTAATTTTGATAAATGTGTCATATGTTCTTCGAAAGTTCGTGAGAAAATCAGGATGTCATCTATAAAATTGACGGCGTGATTTGAGAGCTTGTATTTTCTCAGGATGTTTCCCAGTACTCTCTGGAAGATGGCCGGAGCTGTCTTTAACCCAAATGGAAGACAAGTCCACTGAAAATGGCCTTGCTGGGTTACAAATGCGGTTTTGTGTCTATCCCGAATTCTCATTTCATTCATATGATGTCTCATATGAGTGTTTCTTTTTGAAAGGCTTTCATCTGGCGCTAACATACAAATGCAAACTACCTTAGACGAGTATGAAGACGTAGTGTATATCTCTCATGCCGCAAGCAAGCATTCGTCTCGGCTTCCCTGAAAAAACTGCCTTTATCTCTCCACATTACAAAACGACATTAAAAGCCTTTATTCCGCTTTCTGTTTTTATTAGCACTGACTCACGTGTTCACTTTCACTTATCGTCTCGTCTGATAACTCGTGGTTTTCCGTTTCGCCGTCCCTTGCGCTCCCGGCGGCTTCCTCGGTAACGCGGCGAATTTCAAACGGGGACGCTCCTCACTTGAATATGGGAGCATATTCTTTACACACATATTCACTAATTGCCTTACGTGGGACGACAAAGATGTCACAATAATATTCTGAGCCACGTATTCCAATTTCTCTGCAGCTGCAAGTGCTCTGTTATACGATCCAGACGCCTTACTTGGGGATGTACTCGTACCTTCTCCAATCTCCTCCACAGGTTCAGGATATTCTAGTTTACCCTCAACTGCTTTCATCACACCATTGACTTGTAGTTGGATTTTCACCTGGAACTTCCAATCTACCCAATTGGATTGCCCCTCCAATTTGTCAATGAAAGACACTCTTGACAGCTTAATCCCACAAATATATTGAATTATTCCTAGACGTCAAGGGTACTTGTCAATTAGAACCCCTCCCGAGGGTGACCTGTTTACTAGCACCGTAACCTTCCCGTTGGACAGCGATATATACGATATATCGCAACGTAGCCTGCACCGACTTTAACATATTTCAGAATTATTTATTTATTTCAACGGTAATAACCATAACTGTTCCAGTCAACAACGGTTGGTTGAGACATATCTAATTCACCATCACAAAATGACACTGATGTATGCCCCTTGGCCGGTAGCATAAACTAAAATTAACCGCTAACGTGGAGGTTATATATAGATCGATATATAGAAAATCGATTCATCACGCCATGTTTGGGATAGTTGGTTACCCTCGGGAGGGGGTCTAATTGACAAGTACCACGTCAAGTTATTTTATGAAATATAATAAGTGAAATATTATTTAAAGAATTTAAAATAATTTTAGGGAAAAAATCAAAAGGAATAAGATTAATAATATTATCATTATTTATCTTTATTTTAACAAATAACTTAATAGGTCTTATTCCATATATCTTCACAAGAAGAAGACACCTAATATTTACTTTAACTTTAGCACTACCTTTATGAATAAGAATAATAATTTATGGATGATTCACCAAAACACCACCGCGGATTTTTGAAAAAAACGACGCACAGCACTCACTCGACCTACAATCACTTTAACAGAACCGACCTCACTCAGCTACCCCTAATCATCAGCATACTGGGCGACATAACCTGATGAAATTGTTTATCCAGGTGTAGCTGGGTGAGTAATTAGAAGAACTGCACAAATGGAATCAACTTTATGTTAAGAGAAAGTTTCAGACACATTCAACGAGAGCGAACATTAGGAAAATTACGATTTGGAAAACGTAACCAGGGAACAATGAGCGCACTTCCTTTTCCTTTTTGACTACGCCTAGACACATCATGGCGAACATCGTTTATTTTCTAATTCAACAAGATTCATTTTCAGGCTTAGAGTAAAGCCATGTAATGAACTATTCTCTTGAATCGAACTTCTTTCAATCTCTTGTTATGGCGGAGAATTTGAATCACCTGAATATCCTTCCTCGACAGTTTTATATCCATGAGCAAGTGAAAATCTTCGGCAGTGAGCAGGGCCGGCGAGAGCGATCGCGGGCCCCAGGCCTGGACCTAATCTGGGCCCCTAGGTATGGTATGCATGAAGGCGTTTTCTTTGTGTGGGGTACCGGGGGTCTAGGGATACTCCCCAGTCCCTGAGAACAATGTTGAATTGCAGATAAAATAACTCATTTTGGTGTAATCTAGACCTGTTTTCACTTATTCATTCATAAATTATCTTTTCAGGCTGTTTCATATTTAAGTAAACCACAAATGTAGGCACTCATTGAAGAAATACAAAATGGTTTTGATTGAAACCTTTTCAAAAAAAATTTATACAATAGAAAATTTAAATTAAAGCATCACAGATATGCAAAAATGTTGAATTAATTGAATAGACAATGGTATTTAAAAAAGAAAAATACAACATGTTTTGATTGAAGAAATTGATTTTATTAATTCATATACATAATTATTACGTATAATTCACGTAGATAAATTATGATTATACATAATTGATTTTTTTCCATATACAAAGTAAACAACACTTTTCGTCAATTAAATCTAACCATGATTACAATTTATTACTGATTACCATTGTTGAGCGTAGAACGTTTTTTATTCTGTTTAATACTGAAAACGAACGTTCTGCACTGGCGACTGTGGCTGGAATTGTGGCAAAAATTCTCAAGGCAACAGTAAGATTTGGGAATAAAGATTCACAAAGGCACACAAAAATTTGGAACGGAGATCGTGAAGAAAGAGCTTATAACAATGGTTTATATGGTCAACAGCAAATACGAGTAACAGCCCAAATTTCGATTAAATTTATTGCTTAGAACATTCGCTTCTTTTTCATTGACAGGAACTATCAGTCAGTCTTCCCTTTAATATTGAACTAGGAACTAAATAAATCACTAGAGTTATTAACTTACTGAGAACAGTATTACTGCAAGAGAGAAAAAAATTGGCAGGTACCGATAAGAGACTGCTAGAGAGGTGCCGATAAGTGACTCCTTACATAAATATTATTTCGTTTTACGTTGACTTGAAAAATCACAGTCACAAAAAAGGTACTGCACATATTTGAAGTAACATCGTAGTGTCAGGAGAAATCATTTCTTTTCATTGACTTCTACGTCAATGGGAAATACCCGAAGGACTTTCCTATCCTGAGTTTTGGTCTTTGGTGTTGGCAAGTTCATCAATATATCACTTGGTTGAAGATAAAATTGGTCTTGAAAATTCAGAGAAAATTCAAGTTTTGATTTCCGGTATGAAATAAGGAAACGCTCAAAATGTAGCACACATAACGAAATTCTTCAGATTTCTTTTTCTTTGCCCAAAATTGAACCTTGCCATTACGTAAGAACCCACTTCTGGTAGAGCACGTTGCTGCCCAGTTGGCTGCCACAATATTTTGAGGATGTGACTCCTTAGAAGTTGTTGAAGTTGATGGATTCTCAGTTTCCATGCGAGGTCCCTCCATTCTCCATGATTCTTAGAGTCCTTCGGAAGATTATCTCTGACCTCACTTACCTTACCTTACCTTACTTACCTTACCTCACAACCTTGGTATCCCATGTTCCTGAATCTAGTAATTGGCAAACGCTTACACATCAAACCAGACCCTAATCTACTGTGGTTTCCTTACAGCAATCGAACTCACCCACTGGCCAACAACCTTTCCCTGGAGGTAGCTCCCTTATCAGGGAATCGTTCCTCCAAAAATCGACCTTTGCTAACGCCATCGACACGATTTTGACATCCCTTTCGCCCAGCACCTTGAAGCAATACGAAACGACGTACAAGCTGTGGTGGAACTATTGCCACTGGTACAAGGTGGACCTATTCAGGGCGTCTGTAGGAAACGTGTTATCCTTCCTCCAGTTCGTACTGGATTCTTCAACTAACTCATATGGTTCCATCAACTCCCATCGCGCGGCGCTCTCGCTGATCCTCTTCATCCTGTAGGACAAGACCCAACTCTTAAACGATTTTTGAAGGGCGTCAGTCGGCTTCGTCTTCCTAAACCTCGCTACGACTCTATCTGGGATCCACAAACCGTGATTGACTTCCTGGACTGTCCATCTCCTACAGAGTTGAAACCCCTGTCCAAAAAGTTGGTGACCCTACTCGCTCTCGCCTCGGGCCAAAGAATCCAAACGTTTTCCCTTATCAAAGTTTCGAATATAAAGACCTCTCAAGTAGGCCTCCGTATTTTCATCCCAGACTGGATAAAGACCTCAGGGCCTGGCCGCAGTCAGCCCTGCATGAATTTACCATATTTTCTGGATAAACCCAACTTGTGTGTCGCGACACTGATAACAACCTGTGTCAACCAGACAAAACTCCTGCGTGGGGCGGGAGAAGGCACGCTCTTTTTATGCCACAAAAAGCCAAACGTCCAGCTACAAGACAAACCCTCTCGCGGTGGGTAAAAGACACTCATCGAGATGCCGGGATCGACGTATCCATTTTCAAGGCTCACTCCACCCGTCATGCGGCCACTTCGGCAGCACACTGCAAAGGAGTTTCCATCGACTGCGTAAGCGCCTCAGCTGGATGGACGTCAAACTCAATGGTGTTTTCAAAATTTTACAATCGACCATTGCTAGACCACAATGCATTCGCTCTTCCATTGTTCTCAGCCAATGAGCAAAGTGGTTCTCACTAAACCCATGTTATTTTGTTTTTCCAGTCCTTTTCTACAAATTATAATTTACTAACAAACAATTACATAAGTAAAACAATCATATTTTTCTGCACACAATGTTCATCATTTTCCTTTCCGTTCTCCTGGGGTATGACAGGTAGCAATTGATCTTTGCATAGCTACTATGTTACATCAAATTATTGTTATATCGAAGACCAAATGTCCGTAATATAATTGTAGGATCAAAGAACTAACGCAGTGTAGTTCGATCTAAATTATATTTAGGACATTTGGTCTGAAGATATAACAAACCCGCTCTACCCTTCCCATTGCTACCTATCATTCCCAGCATTCATGGAATAAGTATTAGGAAGGCTCACTTGATACAAAATGGCGTTATGACTTTGAGTGTTGTGACGCCAGCACACTCTGAAGTTACCTGGTTTGGAACTAATTGGGTTACATGAACGACCGGGAGATAGCAGCATCGTAATTCATTCGAACCCAACAACCTTCTCAACAATACTTCCAACATGGCTGTTCATCTTCACCACAGAGAGCGCTGGACCCAACTATATTTCCCGCCTTAATTCAAAAGGGGACCTGGTACCCTCCACATTGGTGGCCAGTTTAAATTTGCTCGTTTACCAGGGGATTGATTAAAACACAGGAATGTAGAACATAATCAGTATATATTTAGAACTCCTACTGAATTTACTTACAGTCAATTATTCACATCAAACGAACCCCCAAAAGAAAAAATCGAGTGGGGTCAAGTCGCAGGACCGTTCTGGCCACTTCTGAGTCCCTCGAAGAGAGAGGATGCGGCCGGGAAACTTTTCTCGCAGCGCCATTGTCTCGCGCGAAGTGTGGCAAGTTGCCCCATCCTGCTGGAACCAAAATCCTTCGAATTCGCCAACTTCCTCCAGTTTGGGACAAAACCATTCAGAAATCATTTCCCCGTATCTTCGACGGTCTCTTCTTCACGCGATGAGCGCAGGCGCCCCGACCTGTCGTTCAAAATTGAGCCCGTGGTTTCGAATTTTCGCACCAATCTTCGAACAGTGGATTCGTTAGGTGCCACGTTACGTCCTAGACGATCTCAAAGGACTCGAACCGTTGCCGCTCTTTGCGAAAAGAAATTGTATATTGTACGGTTAGAAACCAAAAATTCCCACGCAAATAGCCAGTATCCAGGACTTGCCAACGGGGAGGTGACTGCTGTAAAGTCCTACCCGTCCGCCCCTACCACCCAACCATGGCGAACTGGCAACCTGAAAAAAAGAAAGAAAAAGGAACTGAACACTCTTAGAATAGGTTATATACATATGTACATTGATAGAGGAAGTAAAACGTTAATATTTACAATTACAACATAATTGAATATTTACTACATATTTACATTATAAATTGCCGAATTGTTACTGTACAACTGCATCATGCAAGTTTCAGCAACTTACGTAATGTAGTCCGCTGTAGAGCGGTTGGATCTAACAATTTTCGATTGAGAGACCGAATTTCCCAAAAAATTCGGACCCCGACAAAAATATCGAGAATATCTCTTTCGACTACATTGCTACATAACCCCATCTTCACGTTAGCATTCACAAGTTTCCTCTTAAGATGCGACTTTGCTAAGCCCAATCGGAAAACCCACGAAAAAAATTGATTCCATTTTTTGCAACGATGCAAATGCGTCCTCAGTAGGAAGAATCAAATTTCCAAAATCTTCACCGAGCTCCTCACTGTATGCCTTGTATACTTATTCCATGGCATTGACTTTCAACTAAATGAGAATACAACATGGCGCTGGAAGCCGACCCCGGAAGCGGAGGAACCCGGAAATGCCCGAACGTTTCCGATCTTCAAACTGAGTGCGCGGGACCGACTTCCCTCCGGTCCCAGGAGGGGATGGTTTTGATGGACAACTGGCGATCTCTCAACTTGGAAATCCAGTAGCAAACTAACCTGAGCTGACATGTCTATGAGGAAAGGTTGCTAGTGTTGGTGGCAATTTTGACAATGTTTTTATTTATTTATTTATTTATAATAATACGGGATAAACCCAATTACAAATGAGATAATAATCAGGCAGACAATCAGGAGTCACAGAAGTACGAAACAAAGAGTAGCTAAACAGGGTCGTGTAGGGGTTCAGAGCAGAGATGGTTAACGAGAGCAGTCTTAATGGATGAGAGAGGTGAGGAAATAATATCAATGAAGGGAGGAGAGGCGGAGAGGAGATTGACTTGGCCAGGAATGCGACTCATTGGATAGAGAAGGTAGTTCGTAGGGGAGAAAGGGACAGAAAATGGTGTGGTGGATCTTGAAGTGTGGCAAGGAACATGGGAAGCCGACGCGAGCCAGGAGATCGGGTGCATCAATACGCCCCGAGAGCAAGCCATGGAGAAACGACACATCAGCGCACATGCGACGATCACGGGGAGACAGCAGGTTGAAGCGGCGAGCGAGCTCAAAGTAATCCAGGTCCTCGCGGGGAATAAACAGTTTGTAGGCGAGGAAACGGAGGAATGCCCTGAAGACACGCTCGATCTGCAAGGTGTGGCAATCATAGTACGGGCTCCAGATCACCGACGCGTACTTTAGTATGGGTTGCACGAGAGCCTTATTAAGAGAAACCAGGGCTGATGCTTGGGAGAACTCTCTGGTGTTCCTCTTAAGCCTTCCCAGCGCACGCATGCCACGGGATGCAACCTGCGCAATGTGGTATGAAAAGGATAGCTGGGAGTCCAGATAAACACCGAGGTCCACAATGCCGTCTCTTCGTGACAGGAGAACTCCGTTGATTGAGTAGGGGTGGGTGACAGGAGAGTGCAAGCGGTGGAATGAGGTAACGGCACATTTAGAGGGGTTCAAAGCCAGACCGCTCTGATCGCACCATAGAGAAAGAGCATCGAGGTTCTTCTGGAGGAGAAGGCAGTCCGAGGGGCCATCAATGGTTGTGAAGAGTTTGAGGTCATCAGCATAAATCAGGAACTCAGTGGCATGAAGAGAGGAGACGACTCCGTTAATCACCAGGTTGAAGAGGAGGGGGCCAAGGTGAGAGCCTTGAGGGACTCCAGATGGCGATGAATGAGCGGGAGACGGCACCATCCACACGCACAGAGAGCTGTCTGGCCGTGAGGTAGCTGGAAACCCACGAGTGAAATGGCCCAAAGACACCAATCGATGACAACACATCTAGGATTGTGCGATGAGGAAGCCTATCAAACGCCTTTGAAAAATCCGTCGTCATGAGGTCAACCTGGTGACCCTCCCCAATGGCGCAAAGTGTGAAGTCCTGGAAAGATGCCAGATTGGTTACGGTGGAACGCCCCTTTACAAAGCCATGCTGCTCAGGTGCTATGAAAGAGTTGAACATTGGCGAGATGTGAACCACAACCAGTTTCTCAAATACCTTGGGGATAGTTGACAAGGAGCAGACCGGACGGTAGTTCCCAACATCACTCTTGTCACCCTTCTTGAAGATTGGAGTGATGTATGATGACTTCCACTGATCGGGAAAGAAGCCAGACGAGAGGGATGCGTTGAAGAGGGTGGTCAGAGGATGCGTGAGGCTGGATGCGCAGTTGCAAAGCAAAATAGGGGGGATAAATGTTGCCAACATTGCAAGCTGCTCCCCTCAAGAGTCGAGTCAAACGCGGGCGCTTATCCCTGGTGTCGATGGAATTGGCGTGGTGCTGGTGGACACCCTTCTTCAGTCCGCTTCAAGGAACAACCAACCAAAATCGCATAAAATCGATTTGCTACTGTAATATTGTTTTCTGCATTCTCTCGACAGCATGCAAATAGAAGATTCATGGAGGCGAACCACTACACTCGATTTCCGTTTAGGACGCGAGTATTGGAACGTATATTTAACAGAGCCATATTTTCAGAATTTTCTCACTCAGTGCACCCAACTCACTAGCCTTCAATCTTACTACTTGAGTCCCATTTTTTAAAGTATTGTGATTATATATCTTTGGTTTCTGGTTAGATCATATCGAGCTCGTAAGCCGAGCTGGAAAGATCATAAGCCCACGGCCGTAGGGTAAATTGTAAGTAAGAAAATTGTATCAATTTGTGTTCAACTCAGTTCTTTATTTTTTTAGTTTTTAATTTTACGTTTAAGAAAGTTTTGTTTTTATTTGTCTTAATCAATAAGAATTATGCAGTAAATAGTACGTAATTTTATATCGTTGGGTTCATCCCCCATTTTCGTTTTTTTTTTTTTTTTTTTTTTTTTTTTTTTTTTTTTTTTTTTTTTTTTTTTGTCACATTGACATTTACTATAACATTCAATGTCCATGCAACCAACTTAAGGAGACGAAGCCCATATTTTGCGGACATATTCCAACGGTGATTGAAAGTGGAATTTTAATCATAAATGATTTTAGGCCCATTGTAATAGAGACTGTTATTAGATACCTTTATTGCAAGGAACTGGCAAAATGTTGCCACTATAATCATTTGCAAGCGATTCAACTTCCCTCATCTGATGGCCAGGGCGACAGGATCTTATATAACTAATAGGAGGGATATCATATATCACGACCACGACCACATGTATGGCGACTTCAATCTCCGGCAATACATCGTAGTGTGGTGCCCATAAGGCCGGGATACAAGTAAAGGCTCTTCAGTTGTCAGAATCTTCTTTGTCGTTTATGGATACATGTCCTTACAATAAGTCTGTTCTCCGATTTTCACTAAGCACATTAATAAAAAGTGATAAAAACTATGCCATTGTGGAAGAGTTTAATGAGCTGAGTTCAGACCACACTTCAATAAAACGAACACATAATTCGAAAATCTCAAAAATGTAAGAGTGTTGAGTGACCTGGACCCTAGTAGGCCTGAATATTGCCTTCTTCACCACTCCCTCCTTGGTGATGGCCTGGTTATCCACCTATGTGTCAGTGCAAAATCAAATAATAGATATTCAGTGATTGACCCCGTGACACGTTATCCTTGGCAATTCCTCAATATGTGGAAACAGCACAGGAAAAAACAATTCTCCGACTTCCAACTAAATGTTCACAATTGTACATTCAATGTCCTTGCAATCATCTTAAGGAGTCGAAGCCCATATTTTGCGGACGTTTTGACTCCAACTGTGATTGAAAGTGAAATTTTAATCATAAACGCCAACTTATTCAACCTCTTCTTCCGCTGCCATTTCCCCATGTCCTCCTCATTATTATCAGCAAACGTTTTCGACAACCGATTCTGCCCCACCTTCTCCGGCTGTTTCCCCTCATCAACAACAGATTAGGCTCAACAATTCTTCACCTGCGTCCTCTCGTCCTGATTACCAGCGTTCCCTGGATCCCCTACCTCAATCCCCTACTACAGATAATTCTCATCAATCAAGCACTGACTAGTGATGCGACATCGACATCGATGTTTTCAAAACATTTGAAATCATGAAACAGCAGTTTCATCTGCTCAGCCCCACTGCCCGCCGGGCTCTCGCGGGCATGTCCTTCATGCACAGCATCTTCTCTGGGCGCATTGATGCCCAATCTTTGCTAGCCCAGTTTGGGCTGCGGGTGCCCCGAGTAGGCCTGCGATCTCTTTGCTGTGCCATTCTCAACTACCAACTACATGCGTTCTCGTCCTCTCTGCCGACTTCCCAGAATGGCTAACCTGCTGTCGGCTGAGCATGATATCGACCTGCTCGCGATCTCCCTTCGCTCTCTTAGATCCTGTCTCGCCAAAGTCTTCTCACTCCACTGACTATCTTTGGTGCATTTACTGTTAGTAATCTCATTACTGTCTGATTCATGGCATGCGTGCGAATGCATTTTATTTTTCTATTTTCTGTAATTGGGCTTGTCCCGTTCTTGTGTAATAAATAAATAACAATTGATGCAGCGGTTACCGCAACTCTCGACAACGCGGGTGCCATCTCTTCACATTCACAGTGAATGCTCACGAGCAACTGATCGTCAGAAAAGCTCGGGCAGTGTAAACGGTTGGTCCTTTTGCTTGCGTTCGTGGTCGTTGAAAACCGGCGAGCAACGATCACGAATGCTCGATGCTCGAGGACGTTCGGGCAGTGTAAATGGGGCTTAAAACGGCGACATCATTTTGAAAAGAATGAACAAGAAACTCTGAAAAAAATGGTCTGTAGGGTCAGATGGGGTAAATGTAAACAAAATTTCAATGTTTCCTGTTCAAGTCGTTCTCGACTCTTTATTTACCTCAAAAGAAGTTAAAAAATAGTGTCTTATGAAACTATGGCATCTGCTGAGTCAGGTGCCACCAAGTTTTTTTGCGTAATTAGATTAGGGGCGGAACCAGAGCCTGTTTACATTTACCCCGGAGGCTACGGGGTAAATGTAAACAGGTATCTTCCAACAAGGCTTACCTATAGCGAAACTGTGGCTGACGCAGTCACATGGATCCTTATAGAGAGACTAGGATTAATTTGTGAGATGGTAAAACGATGTTTACAATTACCCCAATCCACTGTTTACATTTCCCCCAATAGCATTTTTCAATCAACTCTCATAGGCTGAATTTTCAAATTTACGGATTCAATTGTGCTGAATGAATAAACAAAGATCAATTTTCAACAGTTTATTGCAAAAAAAAAAAGAAGAATTGAAAAGTTCGCAGCAATGTTGACCACAATTAGGTAAAAGTTAGGAATGTAGGTTGCACAATATCACTTCAAGTTTCAATCAGTCTCGAGTTAAGCTCGTCTATGACTTTTTGTGAACTACATTTCAAATTCATTCACAGTTCCAGGGAAGACGAAAATATCCCTCCGTCCATCCCTTTCAATCTGAGGGGTGGGGAGGATGGCTTTTACCTGTCTCCACTCGACTGAAAATTTGTCGTTTTCTACAAGCTTGAATTTAGATTTAGCAGGGTTGACACTTTTAAGTCCTGTGACTTCTAGTTCGTTCAAAACCTCGTCAACCCTACACAAATAATTATAGGTGGTTTTCCCTCTTTTCCCTCCCATTATTTTCACGAGCACAAATGAATTTGGCTGAATGTTGACGCCTTGCGGTCCTATGTACTCGACTTCTTCCAAGTGCTCTTCTTCCAAATTCTGCAAGTAAGTCTCCCAAGTCATTATGTCTTCTTCATCTTCCTGGGTTTCGAGGACGTTTGGTTCCAGTTCTTCTTCACTTTCGGAGTCGCTCACTTTTGTACTTGGTTTCTTGGCTTTCTTTGGCTTCTCACATTTCTTACTATCACAATCGTTGCTTTTCTTCCTTTTGGTAACTTTGGCCCCTTTTTTTTCTTCGGCTTCCCTCAGTCGGAGCAACAAATCTTCAGTGGTCAAAACCTCTCCGTAAGTTTGATGTTTCAATCGTGTCCCTGTTCCTGCCTTCACTGGGCTCCTTGCAGCCAAGGTGGTCCTGCTAATGCTCTTTGAAAAAATCGAAGTGATATCACTGACATGTGAAGAGTCTTGAGCTTGTCCACCTTCAAGTGCTGATTTGCGGGAGGGCAGACAAATCTAGAGCACCGTTGCTGTCATCATCATCATTAGAGGGGACGATTTCACATCTGAACAAAGCATCATCTTCCAACATGTCACTTACAACAGGAATACAATTTTCTTCGTCATTTTTGGATGCTGAATGGCTTTCAGCAAATATCTTCTCTACCGTACGTCTTCTTTGGCGATAGCGAGCAAGATGTGGATCAAACAGGTCATCTGGGATTTTGGATTCATCCAAAGGGAACAGACCTGTAGACGAAAAACCATTCACGGCATTTTGCCTCTTCAATTTCGCCCAAAGTACTCCCAATAATTTAGCGAACTCATTTTTTTGCAGGCGTGAGGGTCCTTGTCCCATTTTGGTTTTTCCGTGATCCACAAGTATCTTCACTGGGCCAAAGACACACTTGTCCAGCGGTTGGAGGCGGTCCGTGAGGTGACTTGGGAATTTGATCAGTTGGATATCAGCCTGCATCGCTAATTGTATGATTCTGAGGCTTATGTGACTAGCGTGGCCGTCATAGAATAATACCGCTGTTTTTCCTGCTAGTTCGCTATCCTCACGAACCTTATTCACAGCCGGGACAAACATCTGCTGAAACCAGTTAAAGAACACAGATTCTTCCATCCACCCATTGCTTGTGGCGGCATACATCGTACCAGGATACGCCTCTTCAGATATCCATCGGGGTTGGGCAGCGGCCCCTTTAAAAACAATGAGCGGTGGTAAAGCATCACCACTAGCTGAAACACAGGCAAGAACTGTGGTCGATTCACGACCCGACCCGTCTGAGATCCTCTGGAGAGCTTTGCCTCTTTCTCCTAATGCTCTGAGGCGAGAGGGATCATTAGCAAAGCCCGTCTCATCAGCATTATACACCAGATGGGCGCAGGTTTCGTTGACGTGGTAAGTTTCATACAACTTTCTAACAGTATAGTAAAACTGGTAGACGACAAAAGGGTCGCGGGCGTTTTTCCTCGCCTTTTGAAGATGTTCCGGTTTTTTCAAGGAGAGTTGCGGGTTTCTTTTCATGAAACTATAGTACCAATCCTCACCAGGCCTTCCATCAACAAACCGTGTGTGCTCGTCCTTGCTCCTCACAAACTCCAGGACGAGGTCCTTCAGCTCCTTCTTGTCGCAAGGGAATCCCATTTGAGAGCGCGCAATCAGGCAACCGACGAGTTTCTTCTCTGTGTATTTCGTCAATTCGGGGTTCCGGCCAGGTCCCAACCGGTTCAAATCCGTTTTCCGGCCCTTGATGCGGTGGTATATCACCGAAATGGGCACCCCATATGTTGCTTCGGCCTCTCTAGGTTTTGTTTCTATTAATCACGTCAAAAACGGCTTCTTCGAGGTCTTGTTGTGCGTAGGGTGGTGGGGGCTTTTTTCTCTGGTATTTATGGGGCATCCTAGAACAATAACACCAAGTGTGGACTTAATTTGAGAGAATACCATTGAAACCAGCAAAAATTTTGAAAAAAATGGGTCCAGAATTCATTGAATTATCGCACGAAATATGTGTTTACATTTACCCCGGAGGTAAAAAAACTATGGGGTAAATGTAAACACGCCATGGACAAGCTGTTACAAAAGAAGAATCGAAAATTGTCGATGTATCATCAACCTTACATCCTAAAATTACGATAGTGGGACTCACTTAATTTCAATCGAGAGCCTCACAGCAGAGCCCAATCGGAGAAGGAAAATCTTTGAAGAGCGAAGTTTCGCATATGGTTGTAATCAGATGTTCATCACTCAATCATCAGCAGTTAAGAATGCGCGGGGATGTTGCCAGTGTGTTCAACCCACAACATAGATAATGTTTTCAGGCCGTTTTAGTTCTTAACCCTAGAATGGATTCGGTATTACGTATCTCCTTATTGACACTAGCTAAACATTGTCCCCTTTTCTCTTCTTTTACCATGAGTTTGTCAGATAAATGATAAAAACAACATGGACCAAGCGAAAAATGAAATTCTCAATATATCATTAATAAAAAGTAATAGGTAATAAATGAGGGTAACTTCCTCCAAATCTCAAAATAGTATATTATCATTATTATCACTTTGGCAGACTGTGAAGTTTTTTAGTACAAGAAGTAATAAAAATGATGCAAAGATAATTTCCATCAAACCTCAAAATGATAATAATTATATAGAATATTATAATTATTTCAAAAATAGGATAACCTGTATTTAGCATAATAAATTACTGTTTCCACTTATAGACTATAACAAGTAGAATCACAGTTTCCAATCAATCACATTTTTTTCAGTAAAGGACATAGGTACTTAGTAATTACAAAAAAGTTAGGTACCTATATAGGTAACTGCTGATGAGTTCCTATCTGTGTTGAAATAAACTGCTTCAAAAAATTAAGATGACTCTGTTGAACTCAGAGGATTAAGTATTATATACCGAGTCAGTCTTTCACATTTTGAGTAAAAATTAGGAACTCAAAGTTTTCAAGAGGAACTAACAACTTACAAGGTAACTAACAATCAGGACAAAATTTTTTTTGCAATGTGGCTCCCACAAATCAGTCTTTTACATTTTGAGCAAACCGTTGAGGTTTTGCGCTTGAGGGAAGTTGGACAAATGCTGCACAACACTCTTTTTGCTGGCTTCTTCTTCTCGTGGTCATGGCCAGAGGTTGTTGGCTGTGGAGCACTTGGTGTGACGACAGAGGGCTGTGCTAACAATGGAATAGCTTCTTCCACAAATGGGTTTTCAGCTACAGAAGGTTGAGTCGGTGGCTGGGTTGATATGTTCAAGCTCTCTTGTATGGCCGATTTCAGGTTGCGACTGAAACCTTGATTTTTTTCCAATCTTCGCAACTTCCAATGGTAGGAGAGTTGCTCATTGAGTTTGAGCATGAACTCCATGCGAGTGAGTGGCTTATTAGGTTGACCTTGATTCCTTTTAGGTTTTTTGTCGTTGTTGAGCCCATGTTTTCAGAGGATAGTTTTCTTTTACGAGCTGCAGTTATTTGCTGTAAATAAATAAGTAAAAGAATTATTAAATCCTTTACCTAGGTAGTCTGAAAATATATTTTTTGAATTACTAACACCAAAATGAGTGGAAAATGGAAAAAATCAGTTTCTGTGAGTATTGTTATTTTATCATCTTTTTTTGCTGGTATTATTATTTCCAGAAGTCTAATTTGGCAGAACAATGAGGGGCATGCATTGCCTTCATGGTGTCATTTAGGATACATGTTAGAGGCATGCAATACCTTCGGGGAGTCAATTCGGAAACACAGTATAGCGGGCAATGGAGTCGTGGTGTCAAAAATACTACGTTCTACCTACGTTATTGTATTTGGGTGTCATTATGACACCTAGAAGAATAGTATTTACCTGATTGCACAGACGGACGGGCTCTCGAATGCTGCGATTCAAGTTCGAGAAAAGTTTGCTGATTACTTTGCCAGTAGGTCATCATAACACACATCTCCCACATTGATGCATGGTACACAGAACACATAGAACAAAACAGATAACACAATACACAGGTTTTTGTACTTATTTTATTTATATTATTTGTATTTGTATTTATATTATTTATATTTGTACTTATTTATATTTATATTATATTTGTACTTACTTGTAATGCCCAGTATTCCTGCAATCTTTTTCCAAGCTTCCATCTTTTTCAACACATTCTTGTATTGTTCATGTGAATGATCGTATAAATACACAAACTTCCGCACTTCATGAATTAACGCCTCTGTTTCCTCACTCATCTTGTTATGTCAAGTGGGAAATGTCTGAGTAACGCCCGAGTAACGCCCGAGTAACGCGCGCTATTTTGTATTTTTGTACAACTCGAAAGGGTGACGTCGCGTTACTGAAAGTAACGCCGCGTCTCAACGCGGTGTGTGTGAACGGGATGATGCTTATGCCCGTCATACAACCTGACCGCCAATCACACAGGACGCGTAACGCGACGCCTAACGCCGCGTTATAACGCGTCCTGTGTGATTGTGCCTTTAGGTCGCTACGATGGCGGTAACGTCACATGTTTACATTTACCACATCTGACCCTAATAAACTATTCTCTTGACTCGAACTTCTTTCAATCTCTTGTTATGGCGGAGAATTTGAATCACCTGAATATCCTTCCTCGACAGTTTCATATCCATGAGCAAGTGGAAATCTTCGGCAGTGAGGTGGTAATCATTAGGTAACTCCGGACACTGCACTTGTTTCCATGTTGCCACCAAATCCTGTTTTTTGGCCACCAAAGCCACTCGTGGGTTCCTCGGGAGAGAGTTTGCTATGGAGGGTTCGGTTGTAGCGTGTAACCAAGTCATTCACCTCATCAAATCTGAATCGTCTACGTATATGCGCTGGCGTTTTCTCAAATTCGGCACGGTTGATTGCATCGATTTCTTGCTGGTTTCCTCGACTTGGGAAACAAGTTGTTCGTCTTCTGATAGAGTAACACTCCAAAAATTCATCTAAAAATATAACGTTGTCATCCTGATCTAGGTAGGAATCTTGCATACTATCGCGCATCGTAACATTTACTCGTCGATATTAGACTCTTACTTGTATGCTCCTGACTGCTTCCTTATAGGCAGTGCACTTCTGATTCCTATCTTCTCCCATGGAGTGAAGCACACTGAGGTGACGCTCAATAGCATCAAGCACTCTTCTACAGTCAGTCGTTTGGGTAGTTGATATTATGTATAATGGGCGTCAATCTGCTTTCTCGGTTTTCCATTTTGACATTTCAGTCTATCATTGCCTTCCTTATCGCTGGCAGTGCACTTCTGATTCCTATCTTCTCCCATGGAGTGAAGCACACTGAGGTGACGCTCAATAGCATCAAGCACTCTTCTACAGTCAGTCGTTTGGGTAGTTGATATTATGTATAATGGGCGTCAATCTGCTTTCTCGATTTTCCATTTTGACGTTTCAGTCTATCATTGCCTTCCTTATCGCTGGCAGTGCACTTCTGATTCCTATCTTATCCCATGGAGTGAAGCACACTGAGGTGACGCTCAATAGCATCAAGCACTCTTCTACAGTCAGTCGTTTGGGTAGTTGATATTATGTATAATGGGCGTCAATCTGCTTTCTCAGTTTTCCATTTCGACGTTTCAGTCTATCATTGGCAATAGCGTAGTTACGGAAGTAGTTTTTCAGACCCTCTATTGCAGTTCTTGCAACTCTTGCAACTTGCAGACCTTACTTACTGTTCGGCTCTTTAACAAAGTGTTCGCCTGAAAATTCTAGTCACTGTCACTGTCACAGCCATCTCCTCTCGTGTGAACAGAGAGTACTTGTGGTACAAGCTATCTAAGGAAGGTGTCTCTACAAAATTTATTGGCGCATTAAGTAATTTATATGCTCACACAGAATCAGCGGGTAAAACTTGTTGCAACGTCAACTACTGGCTATTTCCAAACTTGCGCTGGAGTGAAGCAGGGGTGCCTGTTGTCACCGAGTTTGTTCGCTCTATTCACAAATGACCTGAATGAATTTTTGGGAGAGGGGAGTGTGGGTAGGAGATCGTGAGGTTCGTCTATTGGCGTACGCTGATGACGTGATCTTACTGGCGTCAAGCGTGATAGGGTTTGCAGAAGATGGTGAACAGACTTGAGGACTACTGTACAACGTGGGGTTTGGAACTTAATCTAGCAAAGTCAAAGAAAATTGGTGTTCAGGAATGGTGGCAAACCTAGCGCTAAAGAAAAGTGGCATTACGGAGGGAAAAGCATCGACGTGGTAAACAAATTTAGGTATTTAGGGGTGTTATTGACTCCTACACTCTCGTTCAACCCCCACCTTCAAGATAAGAGTTCAGTGGCTAAGCTGGTGATTGCAACCATGTGGAAGCAGTTCATGTCGCATCAAAACATCTTCATTCGAGGAAAAGATGAAGGTTTTCAATGCAGTCGGTCGCTCAATTCTGTTATGCCGCACAGATTTGGGGCTATTTGAACAATGACTCGGTAGAGTCGGTGGTGCGGTTTTTTATCAAGTTGGTTTTTTCCCTCCCGAAATGTGCTCCCAACTACATGCTGTTTTTGGAGACACAGATAAAGCCGCTATTTTTGCACACTCTCCGCGTGCATTTTAATTATATCCACAAG